>VZTO01011716.1:11173-24002 GCA_013400615.1 Syrrhaptes paradoxus
AGAATAGAGGGTTAGGTAAGGGGAAGGATGGAAAAGCAGGAAGGATGGGGAGGAAGGCAGGAGAGGGTGCCAGGCAACAAGGTGGGATAAAGAAGACTAGTCAGAAAGGTGGGAGGGGGTAGAAAGGGGACAGAGCTGTGGTGGAAGGTGGGGATTGCCACAGGGGGCTTGGAGAGAGAGTTTGGCTGAGGGAAAGGGGATGCAGCGGAGAGACCGGTGAGCAGGACATGGCAAGGTGTCCCCAACACACAGGGGGAGGAGGCAGGTGTGAACAGTGCCAAAGCTGGACCCTCAATCACCCCATGGACAACCAAACCCAATGCCTCCTGCAGCCGCCTGCCCCAAGTGCCCCAGGCCTTGGGAAACAGACACCTGGTTCATGTTCACAGGGCAGCAACCCCAGTGAGTGGAAACAGTGGCTTTTACCAAAAATGATTTGCCCAGCAATGACTGGGAAAGTCACAGATGGATGCTCATAGGTAGAGAGAGAGGTGGCAAGAGTTTGCTGACAATATTTAAGTATTCAGGGCAGTAAAAGTGGAAGAAACTTTGGAAGATCTGCAAAAAGACATCAAAATACCGAGCAAGGTAAAATAAAGATACGGGGGGAGACCGGCATCACTTTACTGGCTCAGCAATGGGCTGTGAAGTGGCTGTTACAATTCCAGAATGAGAGTCCTGAGCTGCAATAAACACTACCAAGCCCTGAGCTGCTTTCACAGGAGTGATGAGAGAAAGCAAGTGCAGGGACAGGAGGGGATCCTGTGGGGAAAAACTAAGGAAGCCACAAACCAGCCCAGAACACTCCTGTGAAAGCAGTTCAGGGCTTGGTAGTGATGAGAGAAAGCAAGTGCAGGGACAGGAGGGGATCCTGTGGGGAAAAACTAAGGAAGCCACAAACCAGCCCAAAAACCAGCAGCAGTGGCCCCAGGAAGGTAGATGGAGAGCAGGTCTTCATTCAAGAACAAGTTAATGCTCAAGGAAATTATTAAGTGAGAATTCATAATATACCAAGACTCAGAATTGGAACAGCAGTGAATGAAGAAATTAATCCTGGGAAAGAGCAGGGTGAGGAAGAGGAGGAAAGAGCGAGCTGAGTAGAGGGGGTAGAGGTCAGAGAATGGAAAACAAAAAATACAAATGAAGGGAGATGGAGGGGAATGAAGACTAGGAATAGCAGAGGATGATGGACACGAGATCTCTGGTGGGAAAACAGCCTGTGAAAGCCCAGAGCAGTGCAGAGGCACAGAACCACGTCTGAAGTAAGAGATAAAGGTAAATCCCGAGGGATTTAATCACTCAACATGAAGCTGAATGGTGGCTGTGCAAATGGAGCGAGGTTCTCACGAGGACCCAAAGCGGACAGAGGGCTGGTACATCTTCCACACCAGAAAGACAATCTGCGAGTCCTCGGCAGCTCAGCTCATGGTATTGGACCCCTAAAGCTGTGCCAGCACATTTCTGCAGAACATCTCCACCTTACAAAAAGAGCTTTTTTCCCAGCAGAATTTCCAACACCATTTTAAGTTCAACCAGAAAAAAAAGGAATTCACACCAGAGCATAAATTCTGTGTAGGGATTGCTGCTGGCCTGAGCCCAGTAGCCTGGGGTCACACTGTTCATCACAGCACCACAGCCCTGGGGAAAACCCTCCTCGGTGGGATGGCCACAGTTTGGTCCCACCATACAGATGGTCTCAGCACCCAGAAACACCCCATGCTCTGGGGCAGCAGGTCCAGCATCACAGCAGGGAGCTCAGACCTGCACAGACTCCTACCATGGAGCCATGCCCTGTGTCACTTCTCAAAATGGTACTTTCTCCCCCAGATAAACCCAAACAGCTGAAAAATACTGTCAGGGCCTTCATGGGGGAGCTGGGCTTGTGCAGGGAGAGGACAGGTGAACCTAGTGCTTCTCCCTATGGAGGAGGATTTAATTGATAGACTGCTTTGGCTGTGCCATAATGCACTCTGTGCTAGTGACAGGTGAAGGCAGATGTTTTGGGGCTCATTTACATGTGTATGCATTTGAGAGAATTTTTGGCTTGGTACCTGTGCTTTCACACACCAGTTTGCCTCTGCAGGTTCATGTTACACAGACAGTGCTGGAGCTTTAACTTCAATTCAGGAATTTCACATGGAAGGGGCCTTGGCTGCTTAAAGTCAATATTTTTTAGTCTTTGCCATCCATTTCTTGCTCCATTTACAACCCATGAATGAAGATCCTCTCTCTGTCCTCCCTTATTAATCTCAGCTGTGACTGTCTCAGGGTTGATCACAGAAATGAAGTGGGAGTGGACAGGGGGAGCAGCAGGGTCCCAGTGTCACAGACTCAGTGTCACAGCCAGGAAAAGGAGGGGAAAGCCACCAGCTTTCACTTAATGTCCCATCTCTTGTCTCTCTTTTGCAGTCTGTAATACATAATGCTACTAAATTTTCAAGTCCACCACTTGTTTATGGAGAGAGAAAATACTGTTGAACCCTGATGAAGCACTGGGAAGACCCATCTCCATTTCATCTGTCTTTAGAAATTGAGAAATTGTTCCTAATACCAGCAAATCCTCATGCTTACGATAATGAAATCAGCTCAGTCTGAACCCAGCTTATAGAAAACACAGAGCAGTATTTACAAAGGAAATAAATAAGATGAATAAAAGGTAGGAAGAAGCACAGGAGGGGAAAGCTACCCATCAAATTTATTCCATTCCAGGAGCAGGACTGAGCTGGTTCCCCCATTTCCTACTCCCTAGTTCAACTCACGGCCCAGAAAACCATCCCATTCCCCCGTTTTCCATTCAAATATGTACACCTTGAGTTCTTGTTTCTAAATTTCCTCCCTTTGAGCATTGCTTCAGAAGATACAGAAATGAAACCCAGGAGCATACACTGAAGACAGTGCTTCAGGGCTGGGTTCTGGGTCTCTGCAGCTTTGAACTCACTCAGCATCCTTGGCACAGGAGCAACTCGTAATACAAGCCCTAATCAAAAAGCAACCACAGTAATTGGAACCCTATAGACAGCATGATGAGAGAGATGAAACCTGATTAAACCTGTGCTGCTTTGCCAAAAATCCTCCTTTCTGCAAGAAGCATTCAGGTAATGCTGGCTTACTGAATGTCTGAAAAAAGTTCAGGCAAGTCAGCTGAAAGCCAATAAATGTGCATGTCAGATGGAAGCAAGGACCAGCAGCAAAATAAATACTATGCAAGAGATCAGTTGATGCCATCTTTCTATTCACTTCTCTCAAAAAAAAAAAATATACCTTTTTCCCTACAAAGCAATTACTGCTTTGTTAAAGGGCTTATAGACAGCAGAGCTGGTTGCAAAGAGCCATTTTATTCTTTCAACATGTTTATAAAGCTTTTCTTTTTCTAAGGAAGCAAAAAAATTGAAAAGTGTGAAGTTCCTGAAGCTGTGAGAGTTTGGAGAACAGTTTTAGTTGAAAACACATTCTTTGTTTTTTTTTTTCTTAGAAAAAAAAGTGCTTCTTTAGAAATACTTCTCTACAAAACTTAATTTGTCGAAAAGCAAAAAGTATTTTTCTTCAAATTTTTTAAAAGGTTTTTCCCTGCCCTCCCACCCTGCTGGTGCTCAGTGGAGTGCTTTTGATTTCCACAGACCCCTGCCTTCTAGAAAGGCTTTTACTGCCTGGGTAAGTGGTGTGAGAAGCTCCTTTAGCACGAGGTGCCATGAGGTTGCCGCATGCGAAACTCAGTTTAGCCAATACTTCCCTCTACTGGGAAAGAAAAATACTGCGATTGTTATAATCACCTTTGAAATAAAGGGCACAACAAGAAGGGTTTTCCTGCCTAAAGATGATGGGAGATTCAGGGTCCGTGAGATGAAGAAAGGACATCAGATTCAGGATATCACTGATATGTTGCTTATTTATTAACCCAAAGGGTTTTGACCATCCCACATTGACCCCCCCCCAGCTCCCTTCGTCACTGGCTTCCCAGCCCCCCTGAGAGTGAATGGAGCAAACCTGCAGGGCTGGATCCCCTCCACACCCCCACCTCTGGGATATGCAAAGCATAAGGTCAGGCCACTATTTGCATCAGGAGTGAAGCCACCACTGGGTCACATCAGGACAGTAAAGCGTCACTGTGTAATGACGGCTGGGATCTGGGTTTGTTCCTTCCTCTGTAATAAAAGCCCCGATTTCTTCTCATCCCCCAATTCAATTTCCATAAGCAAAGAGACCCTGACATAAACCCAGCTGCTGTGTCAGGATACATCTGTATCAGTCTTCAGCTTCTGTCTTTTAATTAAGTGTATCATCCTCATGGAGCATCTCTCATCAAGCATCCATGGGGAAATCCTGTAACGCCTGGCTAAATTGCTACATTTGTTCAATCAAAGATATAATCCTAAAGTGAGCAATCTAATTTAATAGGGGGAAAAAAATTCACAGGCAGGCAGTGCCTCTGTCAACGAATGTGTCCAAGTGTGAAGAAAGCATTCAGTGCCCTGATAGACACATAACAGCTCACATCATTAAAGTAAAATTTATTTTGTCTCCCTGAAATTGCTCACCCCCCTCCTCAATTAGTCCACTTCTGTCACACCAGAATACATTTGTGTTTTAATTTAGCAGAGGATGAAGGTTATGGTGTGCTGGGCTGAATTATGTCCCATTGCCATGCTCTTGCTGCCTGTGGACAGCACAAATATTTGTTAATTAGGTCTTTCAGAGAGCAGAGAAATGCTGCTTTGCTAAGTGGGGAAAGTATTTACACAGGGTTTAGGGATGAGCAGCATCAGAAAGGCAGAGCTTGGGTTTCCAGCAAAGCTTTCTGTTCCTCCTGTGTTCCCTGAATCATAACAAACTGCAGGCTGGATGGATTTCTGACACCCAGAAGGTTGGGAAAAAAAAAACCCACAGCACACTTCACCTCGCACAAGCTTTCTTTTGCTAACTTCCTCCAAAAAGTTATCCAACCCCCTGCTTTCCCAGGTTAGGCAAAGCCTCCTACAAGGGAAAGGTCACACACTGAGCCTTTGCAAAGCAACTGAGAAATATCAATATATTCCCTCCTTTTTGAGTCAAAAACACCAACTCATGACACCACAGCTGCTTTATCGCTGTAGCCTTTCTTGTGGAGGACACTGCTGTCTCTCCAGTGGCTCTGAGAAGCAGCAAGGCTTAGTCCATGGAGGGAACCAAGAGAGCTCCCAGATGGAGCTGGACTTTGGGTGCCACAGGGAAATTGTTTAAGGGGGTGAAATATAAACTTTGCCAAGCTCCATGGGAGTTTTGGGTGTAATTTCCACAGCAAAGGGCTTCAAAACAGACCAAAGAACAGTTAACCATTTCTAGAAAAAAATTCCCTGTAGAGTCTAAGGCATCTAGAAATGTTGGTGCTTTGTAGACACTGCAAGATCAACCATACGTGATGTAAAATCACATTTGATTTGTGGCAATTCATGTTTGCTGCACGGTTTCCTTCCCTTGCATGGGCACTTTGAGCAAATCTTCACCTTACTTCTGCCTCCAGAGCCCCCCTCATGTGTAACAGAGGATCTCCAAAGTATCTCACTGCTGTTTCCAGGCTGAAATGAACACTGACTTTCCCTCTGTGTTTCACTGTGTTAAAGACACACAAAAATTCTCTAACAGAGGAAGTTGGTTGGTTTTGGTTAAACAGTAGCTGCCAGCCTGCAGTAAGAAATGTGCCTTTGGGTGTATCATGCAGGCACAGCTGATGAGAAGACCCCCACAAGGGCTGGAGGGAAACTCAACATGGCAATTTTCTACATTTAGTACACCAATCCCTCTTCTTTCTTTCATGGCAGTCCACCACGCCCTCCCTTCCTCCATGTTATCACTAATTGAAGGCAAGATTACTTCCAGTACATTTACTTAATGTTTTACATGAATTATGAAACACTTCCTTTTTTTTAATTTGTATCCTCTAATTAATTGTAATGCCTCTTAGTGTGTATTCAGACACTGCCTTTTCAGTTTCTGGGAAGTGGAATAATCCTGTGGACTTCCTTTGGACTGCTCTAGGTCTATTGATGCTCACATAGGCCAGGTCTTGGGCAGATTATGGTTACAAGTGGTTAAGTGACTCAATTTCTGATAAAAGCTTAACAAGGAAGGAAATGAAACCAAGCTATCCTCCTGTTCCTTTTCTTGCAAGGTTTCCTGTAAGGTTTCTACATCACCTTTATCCTTCAGTGCTCTCTCTTTCTGGGCTGCTAACTGATGTCTTCATCCTAAATTACAAATCCAGGGCTTGTAGGCAGCAGGGCTTTGAATGCCCATCCTTCCTAACTTGCAAACATCTCCAGTCCATAAAATCAGTTCTTTCTGGCCACTTCTCCCTAGCATGCCTGCTTCTCCATCCATTTCCAACCCAAGTCTAGTGCAACAGCATAAAGATGTGATAAACCAGTCTTCCCTTCTGAGAAGGGGAAGGCACAACTGAATTCAGGAAGAACTGTCAGTAGTATTTTTTCAACATCTTCAAGCTGAGCATCTTAAGGAGCCCCGGGTGGAGATGGGATGTGCCCTGAAGCTCTCTCAGTCTAAAGCTCTAATCCCAATACTACATGAACACTGACAACTTCTCTGAGCCCCATTGACTTTGGGGATTGGTTACATGAGTTCTGGTACCCATCTTCCTGGTGGGATGAAGGCACAAGGAGGGGTGGTGAGTAAAATCCTGGGTGGAAGGTTGTAAGTAGAAAAGGATTCAATGACAAACAGCACTCACAAACTGGCGGTTGTGTTGGGCTGACCCATTCCCTGCTTGGGGAATACAAAAGGCACCAACCTGACCAAAGACCCAAAGACAATTTCATGTGCAGATCTCCATCCTCCATCTTTGAGCAAAAGCTACAGTCAGAAATATTTACCAGATATGTCCATCAGCTGCCTCTTCTGCCCAAATGAAGAGTCAAGTGCAGGCCCTCACACACCTCTTTGGGCTTTCTCCTTCTCTCCTGTATCTGCCCTGCTGCAAGCACAGTCTGCAAGCTTCTCCTCTCCTGCTTACTCCTCCTTCTAACCTGAAGCTTCTATCAGGTCCCACCACAGATGTCCACCTCATCTTCCTTTCCCCAGCAAGCCACTTTTACCCAAACTTGACCAAGACAAAGTTAGAGGTTCTACAAGAGGACCCTCCTGCATAAATCCCCTGTAACCCCGATGTACTAAACCAGGCTGCCACTCACAATAACAAGAAAGAACAGGAGGAGGAGGACAGCATTCAACCAGGATCTGGCTGCTAATGCAACAGACCCAGTTACCTGCTGGGATAAACTACAGTGAAGTCACTGGGTCCTCCAAGCATCTGAAAATTTGCCCTGTTAAAAATCAATAAATTCTTTGAATCCTTCTGGAGAACATTTTAAACAAAGCTATAATTGCTCAAGGCTCTCAGCTTTTCTTGCTTCGTCCTTAATGCAATATCTTACCTCTGTCAAATGGAGCCTTTAAGAACCCTACTGCTCTTGACTGGAAATCTAGCATTAAAACACATCAGTGCACACACTGAACAACCACGTTGAGCTTTCCGAGCTGATCCCCTCCAAGGGCAGGGTCAGACCCTTGCTGGATATTGAATGCTCTCCTCAGCATCAAGAAAAGTCCATTTTTTTTTTCCATCCTCTGCAGAGTTTGAGTGCTCTCAGGGAGAGGTATTTTTTCTATTTATCTATTTTTTCATCTATTTTCAAGCATTGATTTGGGGGTGACTTTAAACGGGATGGCAATTCCCTTCAAAATACCTGGCAGAAGCCCAGTCCTACCCCATCTTCAGCACAAACACAGCCACCCACAGGCAATAACACAAAATCCTAATAATTTATTTTGGTCTCCAAACCAGTTGGATGAGTTCAAGAGTGGCCTTTCTTTGTGGGCCTTTGTGAGCCTGACAGAAAGGATGGATGCTGGAGAAGTAGTTCCTGCTGCCTGCCACTTTTCATGTTTTGCTTTTTTCTAATGGATTCTCACTTCTTGGCTTTTTCTATACTCATGTTCATATGGAGGGAAAAGGGGAAAACACAAAAGGTGCTTTAAGTGGATGGTTTAATGTAAAGGAAAAGTTGAACTGTCAAAGTAAAAGGCAGGTACCCACTTCTGAATTGAGTGACAGTTTACCCTCCTTTTTTTTCAGATAGGGTCACCACTTTGATTTTTGTAGAACAAACTGACATCAGTAATGCACTCATGTTGGTCCTTCCTCAAGAGCATCCCACCACTCTACAGTCTCACCTCACACTCCAAGTTTAATAGTTGTAACAAGTTTGTCCGAAGAGACATTGGGACTGATGTCAGCTAGTGGGTTACTAAAGTTTGTGCAAACAAATGAAAAATTGATTTTAAGAAAATTAGCAGAATTTAATTAATAAAGGATACAAGAATCGCTAAAAAGGCTTGGTAATGCATTTAAAATCAGGTCAGAACACAGTTTAATCAAAATGAGGAAAAAATTCTGGACTGTTTTTGGTGTATAAAGTCCATATTAGCTTGTCTTGTGACTGACCAAAAACCCCAGAACCAACAAACCCTAAACTCCCATAACATTGGTTTACTTCATGATTTTAGCAGACAAGGTCCTCAGCTGATATAAATGGGCTGAATACCATCAGTCAAATTATCCCAGCTGAAAGCCTAACTCAGAAATTGCTTGAAGAAAAAGTGGTAAGAGTTTCCCAGGCAAATTAAAAATTAATTAACAGCTGAAATTAAGTTAGCTTCTGGGTGATGGTGGGTATTACTACACATTTTCTTGCTACTGTGCTGCAGTTCCCTCATCCATTGAGGCTAATTGCCATATGAACCTGAACATTCACCAGCTGTTTTTTCCCCTGAAAAAAAACACACTCAAAGATAAGCCTCTGAAAACTTCAGGAAGAACAGGGTAAAGAAAAAGAATTCTGGAAGGAAAGTATTCAAATTGAGTAAGACCTTTGTCCTTCGATAAATGAGGTAGGATAAATTGAAGATTATTTTGCACCTGCTACATGTAGTGCAGATGGGAATGGGTGCTGAGCAGCCAGGAGGGGCTATTTGCAGTGTCCCACCAGAGCCAGGGCAGCAGCCTACATGTTCTGGTGTCCATGGCTTACATCAAGCATCCTGCTCCCTGCCTAGAGAACCTGACAAATTCACTTCCAGAAGATTTGCCTGCACCCAAGTCTGGTCAAAGCTAGAGGGAAGAGCAGTGTGAAGGAGAGATGGACATCCTGACCCCCACCAGCCTCCCCTGGCTGCTCACCATCAGTGGGGACAGCAGAGCTTGGTGATGCATTTTGCAGCAGGACCCAAAATAGGTCTTTCTGGTGGCTATTGTAGTGTCAGTCATCTTCCCAATTTGTACCACAGCCACATCCTGTCCTGCATAGGCTTTTTCCTGGGGTTTGGTTTTACCAAAAGTTTGGTAAAGTTTTGGCATCCTCCACTTCTAATTAAGTGTTTTAATCCTCCACTCAACACCAGACACATTGAAACATTAAAACTGTCGATGGCTTATGACATATATAGGGTCTAACAGACCCCCACATCCCTGTGCTGTGCTTTGTTGATGCCATGGCAGGAGCACAGCTGGGGTTGAACAAGAGCACACCGAGGTTGCTCAGCAATTGTGTATCAAGGGAAATGCTGTCATGGCATTACACATGGCTTAGCACTATGTCCTGAATCCAACTATCTGACAAGGTCACTTCTCTCCTCTGCCATTCCCAAGATCTGTGGCAGGGGATTGCTCCCACGTTGAACACTGACATAATATCGCATCAGACTCCCAGTTCTCATTTCACAATAAAGCTGTGAAATATGACTTGAACCTCATTGAGGTAAAAGATCTGCCAAGAAGAGGAGCCTGAGGTGTGAACCACATTATGTATGTTACTAAGAGATGAACTCCAGACCTCACTGCCCCAGGGACTCTAACAGCCAGCAGTGTTTTTAACCATTGAGAAGTGCCAAACCAGAACAAGGGAACAGATCTGTTTGACATCTTCCCCATTTTGGGAGGGGATGGGAGGCTCTAGAAGCCACATGAGAAGACATTTTGATATCACCAAGCAGAACAACCTAAACCTTAACTAAAACAAGTGCTCCCTGTATCAGGAAAAACATTTTGTTTCAAGATTAAGTGTTGATTTGAGGGGAGAAAACAAGAAGCAAGCCAAACATTCCCAGGTTACTAGTCTTATTAAGAGGTTTGCTGACCCTGATTGAATTTTCTCCTTTTAGACATGTGAAAGCATAGCATCAGTTCAATTCCCCTCTCAACACACTTAGGTTAAAGCTACCACTGGAGCAAAAGCAAGGCACAGCCTCTCCTCCCCATACTCCCAGCAGATATCTGTTCTCTGGACCAGCTCACACACATCCTAGCCCCTCTCATGGCACAGGGTCATCTCCTCCCCCCAGGGAGTTTGACACCAGGATAAAACATCAACATACCCCAAGGCTCACCAGGATAGATGAGTTACCTCCTGAGATCTTCACACCTACAAAAGATCACACCTTACCCCAAATCATCCAGTCTCATTAAAATCCTCAAAGCCTTCCTCCAGTTACTCATCTTCAAACCACATTTTCCCCCAAAACCAGCACCCAGCTCTCATACATCTCACCTTGCCAGAGCCAAGACACCCTTCTTCCCAGTGTTCACCTCTTTCCTAAGCAATCCTCTGCTCCCTTATTTATTTTTTTTCCCCTGATTGTTTATACCTTGCAGCTGGCTCCTGATGGCTGAATAGCTTAACCCTTTCCCTGCCACATCCAGTAAAGCTTCTGACAGTTGGTTCCTGCTCCTCAACTCCCAGGAGAGGGAAAATCAGCTGCATGCTATCAGGGCTATAATGATCGTGACAGGAAGCAGCTAGAGCATTGGTGGGTCACATATAGGAAGATGCTGAAAAGAGCCGGAAGATTATTTGATTCATGAGACTAGTGCCTGTGTAAAATGCTTTAAGAGGTCATTCCACTCACATTAAAATAACAAATTGAGAGGTGATAGTGAATAAGTGCCTTCATTTAATGAAAATAGCAGGTACTAAAGAACTTTTTAATGTAGCATTAAAGGTATATCAAGAACCAGTGGCTTGAAGCTGAAGTCAAGCTAATTTAAATGAAAAGGTAGGCTTGTCATTTTAAGTGTAAGACTAATTAACACTGAAACAAATTACCAGGTGGTAGACATTTTCTTTCATGTCTTCAGGTCAAGAGCTGTAACCCTAGCTGGACAACTTATTTTAGTCAAATGCAGCCCAACGCTCACCTGCAATGTATTTGGCAGCCTTGAAGCCTGTGATTGCAGTTCCTTGCCATGGTGGCATGACATGTTATAACATAGCCATGTGCACGAAGGTCTCTCTGTTGGTTTCTGCTCATGCTATCCAAAAGCAGACCCTCTGGATCTGTTTTTAATGTCAGCTTGCACAAACCTTAGTTCAAACCTGTCCAACAAGCTTCTGCATCTATTTGCCTGCAATTATATTAACACTTGTCCTGCACATAACTTGTGAGCATGTCAGC
This sequence comes from Syrrhaptes paradoxus, assembly GCA_013400615.1. Taxonomy (NCBI): domain Eukaryota; kingdom Metazoa; phylum Chordata; class Aves; order Pterocliformes; family Pteroclidae; genus Syrrhaptes; species Syrrhaptes paradoxus. Next base: position 22,673 of record VZTO01011716.1, read on the forward strand.
CTGCTCTGCTACACCCTGTACCCTCCTACCAAAGTTACTTTGCACTTGTTGCAGAAAAATCTCTTCCTACCTTCTGGTGTTGCTGTCCCAACATGTGTGAGGTCTCAGTTAGGGACCATCTCAATCGACTGAACGGAATGAGCAAACACATTTTGGATGGCTGGATCTTGCTGTTCTGGAGCAACTTGTGTTTTGATGTCAGTATGGGTGACAAATTATCTAGGTACATTTTCCAGCTTTCCTGTGTGGAGAGGCCTGGCCCGTAGCCATGGGATCATGGAACACTTCCACAGGGAAAACTCACCACAGGGAAGCTGCACCTCTCCTACACACCCAGCAGGAAGGGTGGTTGATGCAGGCTGTATTCAAAATAAGCATTACCCAGTGCTGTGGTTTAACCCTCACTGACATTTATTGCCCTCTTGGAAACAGTCACGTCTCTCCTCTCGACTTTCATTTTGCAGGATTAAACAAGCCAGGATTCCAGGCTTCTTTCTAAAGCCTTTCTAATCCTTTGTCTGTCATAGAAGCTCTTTAATTCTTGTTTCATTTGCATGAATTTTCCTTCGGCATCATTCACTGGTGCATGCACGGTGCAGATGCAACCTCACCTGTGCCTTCGCATTGCATTCGCACATCCCGCCCTCCGGGGACGGTCCCAGCTGACGGGGCTTCACTCGCATGTCTCCGTTTCATGATTGCATCACGATACGTATCACAACCATTCCCTTTCAGGAATGCATCCAGCTCTTTGCAGCGCTCTGCTGGTTCCATCACCTTGTAGCACACATCCCCATTCGCTAGGATAACACCGCTGCTAGCGACACTTTACGACTCCCGCCGACAGCTCTGTCGCGAGAGGCTGACGTCGCACAGCCGTCGCCGGGGCGACCGCGGGAGATTTAAACGAGCGGAAGCCAGCAACTAGCAGTCAGTCGCGAGATCAGCTGCTCGGAGCCGACCCAGCTCCCGACAGACCGACTGATCGCGAGCAAAGAGGGCTTTTCGGGAGAGTCCTCGCTAGGATAACACTGCTGCTAGCGACACTTTACGACTCCCGCCGACAGCTCTGTCGCGAGAGGCTGACGTCGCACAGCCGTTGCCGGAGCGAGGGCAGGCACCACGCCTCCCCCAGTCCTTAAATTCCCACCGGGACGGGGGAGAGCTGGCTCTGCCCACAGAGAGCAACACCTACGGCCGCGGCTCCTCCTCGTGCAGGGGGACGCAGAAGCTCCTCTGGGTCCAGGAGCCTCCCACGGCAGCTGTCGGAGCAGAGCGAGCAGGCAGGGTTCCTCCGAGGGCAGTACTAGAGACCAGGAGAAGCACGGAC
>VZTO01011717.1:11360-31775 GCA_013400615.1 Syrrhaptes paradoxus
CAGCCTTAGCTCTGAGATGAGTGCCTGCCATTCTGATTGAAGAGTCAGGGAGGATATCCGTGCTTCTCCTGGTCTCTAGTACTTCCCTCGGAGGAACCCTGCCTGCTCACTCTGCTCCAACAGCTGCCTTGTGAGGCTCCTGGACCCAGAAGAACTTCTGCGTCCCACTACACGAGCCGCCTCTGCTGCTGTAGATGTTGCTCTCTGTGGGCGGAGAGCTGGCTTTCTCCCCTCCCAGCACGAATTTAAGCACTGGGGGAGGGGTGGTGGCTGCGGTCGCCCCGGCAACGGCTGTGCGACGTCAGCCTCTCGAGACAGAGCTGTTGGCGGGAGTCGGTTTACGCCGCTGGCTGCAGTGTTTTCCTAGCAAGGAATCTCCCAAAAGCCCTCTTTGCTCGCGATCAGTCGGTCTGTCTGGAGCTGGGTCGGCTCCGAGCAGCTGATCTCGCGACTGACTGCTAATTCCTGCTTTGCGCTCATTTAAATGCAATCCAGAAGGCATCCACATTTTACTGGAATAATTGCAGCCTGAAATCTGCAAATTTCCTAGAACTGGGAATGTAATTAAAACCTGTTAATTAAAAGAGAAAGTTAATATAATTGCTAATTTAAAACTTATTAGTATGTTCTGTTATGTTAGTTGTGTGCTCAATATATGCTCTCCATAATGACAGTCAAAAGAGAGTACCAAATATCTGGCTGATAAAAACTGGTGGGGCTCTATTGAAGTCAATAGAACTGTGCCCATTTGCCTTTTTAATTCCTTTGGTCTCACAAAAGGAAATCTCACCTCTCTGTACATGTATAGAGAAAACGATCAAAAAACCCTAAAGAAGGTGTGCAACAGATGGGATTCAACACATCAGGGAATGAGGGGCAATTTCATAAAAAGAGATATTTGTTCTGGTCCATAAAGCAAAGAGGATTCCAAATTGTGTTCCTGTCTCTCCGAAGTTTATTAGAAAATCCTGGTGTGTTTGTATGGTGATACAGTTCTGATGTTGCCAGTGCTGCAGAGCCTAGTGATGAATGGACCCTGTCATTTTACCTAGCAGTTTTGGAGCAATATATTGGAGCTTAGTCTTGTAGGAATAACTTTAAAAGGATTTTTTTGGGATTCAAGGTGACATTCTGCTTTGATGGTGTCTTTTTGATGCTTCTAGTTAATTCAAACCAGTTAATGGGTGAATGGCTAATTTAGCCTATTGTCTGCCTCTCATTCATCTGAGGAAGCAGTGGCTTCTTGGAGCTTTCCCTTTTGCCTGGATTCACCATCTTGAGTAAACTTTGAGCATTTTGTTTTGTGTGTCCTTATCATAGTAGAGCCTAGAAAATCTGCCCTGTTGCATACTTGCACATCATGTAGAAAGTGATAACATCCATGCATGTTTATGGAGTTTGTGCTGCAAACATCACACATTCTGGAAAACCATGTCTAGATGTGGTTATTTCAAAGTAGCTCCTTCGTATTACTCCTCAGTTTCCTTCTCTTCCATCTTCCTTCCTTAGAGACTGTTTCTACCAAGTACAGCAGTAAGAATGAAGCTTTTCAACCAAGTGCAGGGAGCTTGAACAGTGGTATTCGTTTATTAGAGCCTGCTTGTTTTGCATCAGAGGCTTCAAATTTGGCTGTGGGCTCTAGCCAGAGTAGTACAGAGTTAATGTACTCTTTCAAAGTCTGCTGAGGGTCTTGATGTAAACACAATTTTGTCAGGAATAAAACATGTTCTCCCAGGATCCAGGGCTTGCTGTGTGTATTGATTTTTTTCACTTTGAAAGTCGTCTGATCAAAAGGTGAGCCAGATCTGACTATTGTGCTTATTTCTTTCGGCCATCCTCCTGGTGCCACACATACAATCTCCTTCCACATAATATCTTTAAATTGAATAGTGCAGTTCAATTTATAAAGATACTTTCTAGCTACCCAGAGATGCCTATTATCACACAAAAACATAATAAGAAAGCAAGCACTTTTCAGCACAATCAGGATGTATGTATCAGCCATGTTGTTACTTTTGTTGGGGACATTTGACCAATGGAGATCCCTGACAAACTGAAGAGCTTCTTTCCTTATTTGGGCTATGTTAGAGAACCCAGGAAGCCTGGAGCAGGGTGAAATGTGAACACAATAGATTGAAAGTTTTGAGGGCTTAAAGAAACCCTGCTTTCTTTATCCAAATGCTGAGACAATTTTTATTCTCTTCTTAAAAATCTCTGTGGTTTATTTCTGTGGAATCCAGATGGTTTCTTCAGTGTCTTGGAACACCTCGGCTCTCTTTTGTTGATCTGGACTGACTTGGCAAAACACAAGGCTGGGCTTAACATGTATCTTGTTCCTTTGGGGTTCATTCACTTTGGAGAACTGCAACTATTGAAAAGTTGTGTAGCTGGATAAAAGGATAGGTGGGACAAATCATCTTCTCTTGCAAATACCTCTAGGGTGGCTGTATGGTAGACCTCCCGTCCTAATACTTTCTAGGAAATTTCTAGTGTTTTCTAAGTAAATTTGAAGCATTTTCTTGGAGTTCCTCCACACTAAGAGAGAACCTGGTACCACAGAGAAAGGCATGTACTCCTTTATGCTGCTTTATTTGGGAAGTAATGCATCCTGTTGTTAATGATGGACCTAACACACAGCTCTGGCCTCTCTTGGAGCCTTACAAGCCTTTCATACTTCTTCAAAGCTTCTTCTATTCAGACTGATTGATAGCCAAAAACTGATTAATTCTTATGAAACACTTGTTTACGTTTAAGGTTTCACCAGCACATTTTTTGTGAGGGACTTAATAAATGATTAAAAGGCTCTTTAAGAAGTGATTAGTCAGCTGTTATAGGTTTTTCACTGCATCAATACCGTGATTCACAGCAGGAGTCTCGCTAATAGTTCTGCAGTGTTCCTGGAAGAATCAATCTCTCTCTCCTGGTGGCTGTAGCACTGTGTTAAGAGCAGCCTTCTGGTTCAGGTGGCTAAGGCAGATGCTGAGAACTTTGTAGCTGACCCAGGACTCAGGCTTCCCCTGTCCTGCCCCCAATTCCTGGCCCTCCCGAAGGAACTGTTTTGAAGCAAAATATTTCCATTATCCTAGCTGAAAAATGAGGGGATTTTTCTTTATGTTGTAGTATAACATAAAACCTGGATTTCTGGCACAGTGTTTTCCTGTTATTGAAGTTGGACATCTTAACAGATCCAAACAAAATAATTTGGAAATTGTATATAACAGTTTGTGTGTGTTTTTTTTCATTCTATTTTGAAACCAAAACACATTTTGAAATGTTAGAAGTTTCTGGGGAACTGAAGGTCTGAATTTTGATGAGTTCTAGTGCAAAGACCAGAGAGCATCTGTGGCTCACTGTATTCTGTGAGTGCTGCATGACTGTTCTTAGAGACAGCTTTGTACAGCAGCTGTAACATTTGTAGGTCTGTAGTGCTCAGGCAGCTTCTGTCTTGGGTTCCCAGGCAAATGCAGCCAGCCTGTTTTTGACTGAAGTAATCACATACAGCAGTTCTTCATCATCTTTAATAAAGGGAATGGAAGTTTGGCAAGCTAAAAATTATTCATTTATGGTTTCACTCAGGAGGCTTCTCAATATCGTTAACAAAGGAGATAGACAGGAAAAGACTTATTTTTTAATGGGATTACAGCTTCTCCTGAGTATCTGGGGTTAAAATCACAGAAGAAACACCACAACGAACTTGTATCATGAATTCTCCTTTTTTATTATTTCCAGAGAAAAATCCTCTTGCAATATTCTGTGCTCTGTACTGTGTGAAAATCAACAAACTGTCAGTAAGCAATCCAAAAATGCAGTCAGATCTAGCTGATCTTTTGGTCCTCATGCTGTAGTGTGCCTTTTGTCCTCTGAGGTGGGCAGGCTGCATGATGTGAGTGGCTTTCTGACACAGGTAGCGTGGGACACGGAGGAGGAGAGGTGCAGTAGTAATCTGTCTAAATGGAAAAAAATCATCTTGGAAGCTGACTGTCATTTATCCCTGTCCTGACATGGCACATTGCATACTGTAGTATTTCTTATGTACGGTCCATGTTGAATTGCTGATGTAATCTGTTGCTTTTCTCAGAATCACTTCTGTTTAGGCTGGAAAACTGTGTAATTTGTCCCCATGGAGGTTGCTGGCCTGCTGCAGTTGAACCTTTCTTCTTTGCTGCATTAGAAGACATTAGTTAAAGAATTAATCATTTAAAACAGAAGGTAGGCTCCCCCACCATGGCCTCTCAAGGGCCCTGCTTGTGTTTACAGTGCTAAATGTTAACAGATCTAAAGATATCAGGCATTCACTGTACTATTTGTTTCTTTGTACGGACAGAAGGTCAGTTGATTCAGGACTGTTCAATGCATAGCAAAAAGGCCTGTGGTGGAAGGATTATCAGCAGGACAGAAAACGACCTGCTGGATTTTTAACTGTAAGAGTAAGGTAGTGGTTCTACCTGCAGCCCACATGTCTGAGTGCTCTGCAGTGACAGTTTATTTCTGGTATTTTGCCCAGGGTTTTCTTGTGGTATACTGAGGGGTGAAAGATCGGCAGCAGAAAACAACTCAGAAAAGTCTAGGCTGAAGAAATAATAAGAAATAAATTCTACAGTTACTTCTTGTACAAATAAGTTAATCAAACCCAGCCTACAAAAAACCCAATGAGTTTAAGAAAATAAGGAGATATAACCACTGTCAGATGCTACAAGTCACAGGGAGAACAATATTCCATCTTTGCATCAGCCTGACCCTGTTACTAGAGGTTTTGAAAAATGGCCAGGTGCATGCTGTCTTATTCCCTGTATATTTCTGTATACAAAACCCAAGTTTTCTTATTAATTTTATGAACTTTTGAAAACTTGTCAGTAATGCACTCCTGCCCAAAATGAGGAACAAAACTATCATGCTGCGTAGAAAGATGGTCTCTCTGCAGAAATCATAGGTGTTTTCTTGGGCAAGCATCAAGTGAAAAAGTGGTTCAGTCAGGATTTGCTTTAGGTTTTCTTAGGACACCAGTCCTCTGGTAACTTTAGGGCCTGCTGAGGTTGGAATGAAAACGCTCAAACGGGGCTAGACCTGGCTTCCTTGATGAGGCTTTGCTTCACTCTAAAGGGAGCCCAGTTGGCCAGCCAGTAGTGGCTTCTGATGTTGCCCTTTTTCTGCCCCTTGCTTTCTGAGAGTGTGGACAGACAAGTTTGTTGCTTTTCTGCCCAAAGGTGGAGGAAATGAGTGGTGGAAAAGTGAGCCACACTTTTTCCTATAGTTCAACCACAAAAAGGCAGCAACATAAATTAATTGTAAAGGATGTAGAGGCTGCTGCTACTGAGCTGTTGCAGCCAGTCCTCATATTATTGTTATTCCTAAGCACCCCGGCAACAAGTGACACACTCCTTTTGGGAGGGGAGGAGGTCCAGAGTATTATAATCATCAAAGAAAAGATTGGGAAAAATAACAATGTGTTGTCATTCTATGCTTCAAATTTAAGCAGCAAGCAGACCCTGTTAGCAGTGACTTGTAAGACTGAACAAACCAGCCCATTAAAAAGGTCTATGCTATGTTGTGAATTGAAAACATGCTCAGCTGCCTATTCAATCTGGATCCTGACTGGCTTGCTTATAAAACCAGAATTATAACACTGCTTTGATTCTGCAGAGGGTGGAAAAGGAGAGACAACGGGAGGAGGCGGGGAGCTGTTTGTTATTTATGGCCATATGTCATTGTACTAGCTATGCAGAAACCAGAACAGTGACTTTAGAAGGAAACTTGCTGAAAATATTTTAAATGGGTTTAATTAATTCCTCCCTCCCTCTCTTTTATCTCCGTCTGGAAAGAGCTGGCCTATGTGGCTTTTGTATGGTTCTCTGCAGGATCAGGTGCCAAACTGTAGTAATTAAAATGGAGAGTGAGGAGGAGGCGGTAAGACAAAAAGCCATTTTTCTTGGCATGCACCTCTGTTACAGTGTTACATAAATAATTTTCTCACAATTTTTTTTCCAATTATACAAAGCTTCAAAATCCCCTTAAAACTATCTCCTCACTAGGGAAAAAAAAAGTCAGCAAAATTTCACACATTAGTTACCTTCCTCAAAGTTGCACAGCACTTCAGAGCCTGTTCTCATTATAGCCAGTTTTAAGAAGACCTGGGTTCAGCAATACACACATTTAGAGTTTCTGAACGAGGATTATTGTACCTATGAGTTGTTCATAACTGTAACTGGCCCACCCCTGCTGTGCAGAGGTGTTCTGCAGATACTGAGAAAGCTTGCTGAGAAGGTAATCTCAAGAAGTATTTCAGGCAGATACTAATCAATATGAAATAAGTGAAGAGAATTTGTACCACTATGTCAAGTAATTTGGAGGACACCAGGATTCGTTTCTGAAAGACAAATTCAGGTTGAACTGGTTGGAATAAATCAAACAAATATAGGAGCACTTATCTGTACTCCACAATTTCTTTTAAAATGATTGTAATGTGTTGTATTGTTGATAAGATTTATGGAGACTCTGAACCGTGGTCGCTATCGTTAATCTTGAAGGGAGAAGGAAGAAAAGCCTAGATATATGAAACATTAACGGTATACAAATATATTCTTTTCTACTCAGTCCCAGCATAGCCACTTTTGCTGTTTTATCTGTGGGAACCACTCCAAACAGTTAGTGTCAGTCTGACTTAAATCCCTTTGCTACACAATACAGCTAAAGAAATCCAGATCAAGCCATGCTATTAAGAATTTCTTATCCTAGTAAGTAACAGCTAGATGAGTATGTGAAAGGGTAGAAATGGCAGTTCAGTCTCCCAGCCCACTAATTTACAGTTCGCCATGCAGGATTTGTAATGTAATAGCATTATGTGTAGGCAGGGTATTGGTCCTCCACATACAATGTCGTTGCTGTTCGCACAGTCTATGCAAAACTTTGGATTTATTTAAGGGAGGAAGGATGTTTGGGTTACAGAATTAGAGTAAGACTAGACATAGCATTTTTGAGGTGAAAGCATCATCAGAGGTAACTTAACCGTCCCCCAAAATTTTTTCAACACTGTATGCCCTCTCCTAAAAGATGGAGTTTACAAGAAGGGTTTTTCAGGTGCTAAATAGATTTTAGTATTTAAATTCACATTTGTATGAAATTTGCCACAGCTAAGACACCATAATGAGCTATTTAGAAAGCACAATCAAGTCATGTTTACAGTGTTTTATTAGGAGTCTGCTGTGAGTTACAAGATGCTTACAGACAGCTTTTCTCTCCTTCAAGTTGTGTCCTTTTTTCTATTTAATAAACACTGATTTGTGTCTGCAGCCAGCAGATCTTAGTGTAATGTCGTAGCTACTGTGACAGCATCATTTTGCTTTATCTTGAGGAGAAAGTGTCCTTTGCAACCAATACCAGCAATGTTCACAAAGACGGATGGGATGCAAGGGGAGCAGAGGTGGAGGGCAGAACTCCTGAGCACTGCATCCATAGCTGATGCTGATTCACTCTAGGACCGTGGGCATGCTTCATTGCTCATGAAGGGCGAATGCTATTACTCAATGTATTAAGTATATAAGTGACTTTTCAGGCTTAAAGAAGTTATTTAAGCAAGTAGAAGGAGAGCCTGAATGTCACCTTGCCTTCCTCCTGGAGATGAAGGTGTATCTGTGGAATCTGTTGTTGGAATGATGTCAAGGTCTTCACTGAGATGGTATGGGTGTATTCTAGTTAGGCTCTATAGTAACAGCAAATATGTCTGGAGGCTACTGTAAATTACCCCTCTTGATGACAAAAAACTAGACAAGATTATGAAAGCTCCAAGGAGATTTGCATGGGAGTAAGGTTGTGACAAAAGTGTGAAAATTTCATTGGAGGCAAAAAACCACATATATATATTTTATAGCTTTTGTCAACTGAACTTGCTGTGTGTGCTAGCAGCTCCCCACCACCTCATCATAACAGGCATCTCGGGATTTTGACCTGTTCTGGTGACAAGGTCAACTGTGAGGGAAAAGTAGTAACCAATCTGAAACAAGGTGTTACCCAGAATAAGAGATTTTTCAATTAAGTTGTCCCTTTTTTTTTTTTTTTTAATAGTACTCCTTGACTTCTTTAAACAGGAAGGTTTAGTTTTGTAACCAGGAATCCGTAAGTACTTTTGCATCTGATGTCTCACTATATCTTACTGTCTTAAAGATGTAGACTCACTCAGACTGCTGCCTAAAACGAATCATGGGCAACACAACAAAGTCACAGGAACAGTGGTCAGTATGTCAGTCACATGCAAGTATCAATCTCCTGAAAAGACAGATAACCTTTTAATAATGTAAGTTATTGCTGGGGCAGGCCTAAGGTTGCTACCTGTGTCCATCTATTTTTCACTGCTCAAGCAGGCAGTAAGTGCTGGAGTAGCATAGAGCTTGATGTGTCAGAGAGGCTAGATATGTACCATAGGAAGAGTTCTTCAGATCAAGGTCTTAAAAAAAGTAAAAATAAAAACACACTCAAAAGCCTATAGACCATTAAGCATAGTAGGAGAGCAGTTCACTGAGGAATGGTTCATCTGCAAACACATGCACTGTGTGCCTTTGGCAGTAAATGAGAGAGAAATTGCTTTTCCTCATGCTACACTCCATCTTATTTTTTGAAGCACAGCACCTGCTAAGAATGCAATTGATTTAGCAAGAAATAGTTCTGATCCACAGCAAATAAAAAACTCAGCACATTCCCCATGATGTGTGGTAGAAATGGGTGGAAGACCATGAATGGTACACTCTTGTTTTTTCTGTCTCCTAAATCTACCAAGCTGAGCATTGGAGGTGTTCAAGGCCAGGCTGGATGAGGCTTTGAGCAACCTAGTGTAGTGGAAGGTGTCCCTGCCTGTGACAGGGGAGCTGGAAATAGATGATCTTTAAGGTCCCTTCCAACCCAAACCATCCTATGATTTTTTTTGAGATAAGCCAGTGATTTGTACAGAAGGCTAAACACACAGGAATGCGGTGTCCTTCTGAGTGACAGGTGGCTGATGAAATCCCGGAACATGCCTTTTTGGAATGGTTACTTGGTGCAATCTGATAACTTCATCAAATAGCAATCAGAAATATCACTAGACTAAGGTGTTGTCCTTTGCCTTACTTGCTTCCTAAATAGAGACATCTTGCCAGTTGTAAATGGGAAATTTACAGTGGCTGTAATTCCCTATCTTAAAAGCACTCTTTTCTTTGTGTTGTCAACTCTATCTACAGAAGTGTGACATGCTAGAAACACCTGACTGTCAAATGGTGGTCAAAAGACTTGCAAGTGTATAATAGCTTTAAAGTGACTCAGATGAGGCTAGGAGTCTGTTAGGTTCAGTCTTGAGTTGTCATTAGTTGATGTACCCTGCACAATTACTGTGTCTTTCACCTACAGTTACAAAACTCATAAACTTAAGAAAAAGAAATTTTATATTTATTGAAATTTTTTTTCATAGAAGTTTCTGAATATACAGTATTAGTTTATTTGAAATTTTATTATTTGCAAAGAAACCTTCTGCTACCCAGGTGTTTCTGGATTCTCTGCTAAGCTCAGCTGAAAAGACACTTCTTTCTTGAAGACTACAGATGCCAACATGCATTTGTCTGTAAGGTGACACAAAGTTTCCACTCTGAGCTATCTGCTCTGCCAGATGTTAGTGCCACCGCAGGAAGCATGGCTGAATGGGACATGTATGTGCTCCTGACATCACACTTTACAGTGCAGCATGTGAACATAAAAGGCTGCACGTTTGGGGTTGTATTAATACCCTGCAGAGAGGGACAACTGCAAAGAGAAAAACCGCTGCTGCCACTTAGTCAAATGTGCAGGGAGGCATTAACACCAAGATTTCCATCTTGCCCAGGTAACCAGTGCACTTACCTACTCGGCTCTCCAGGGTAAATATAAATTAAAAGTATAAGATTTTCAGGTGTGCATATGCATTTATGATATTCTATTAGGCCAGAAATAAGGAGGCAGCCTGGGCTGCAGTGATCATGAACTGATGGAATTTGCAGTCCTGAAGGATACGGGTCAAGTGAAGAGTAAAATCAGGACCCTGAATTTTAGGAAAGCAACCTTCCGGCTGTTCTGGAAGAAGTTCTGGTTAGACCAACCCAAACGATCAAACAGCAGAGATGTCATACAATCATTGATGATCTTTAATGTCCTTTCCAACCCAAACTACTCTCTGATTCTCCCTCATGGCTTATGCTGCTAGGAACAGCGCTTTGCTTGTTTAATGGTTTGTGGAGATCACCAATCTTTCCCCTGTCTGGTGGGAGAAAAAAAGTCTTTCAAAGAGACAGCAGGTATTTTTGAAAGCAAAATATATCCTCATGAATAAAGCTCAGCCTTCTTTTCAGAAATAGCGGAAGTACTTTGGCTAATATTGAAAGCAGCAGCAGTAACAAACTGAAACAGCAAATCAGACCAAGACAGATGCTAGACAGAAAATATTCTAGATAGTAAATTTCTAGCTAAGCCCAAACACAGAGAACCAGAAAAGGGACTGTAGTACTAGGAAACATCAGGTAATTTTATTAATTGACCATGCAAACCTAATTGATCATCAGAGACCCAGTAATGTCATAGCAATAGCATTATGCCTGGTTCAGGAGTGAGTCTCCCAAGAGACTGTCTGTAGCCTGCTACAGCAGGTACTGCTAGTTGAGAATTTGTTCTGGCACCTGTAAGATGGGATTGATTACTTGAAACTCCTGCCTAAGAGGGCAGGGATGCAAAAGGAAAAGGAAGAGGCATTTTCTGTGTTTCTAAATAGTGAGGAATATTTCATCACAAAGGAGGCAGGACTGATTTCTTTTAGTAAAAGAAGTTGAAACTTGTATTGTCCAAATAACACTGACATCTGTAGTACTGACAAAGGCATAATTTTTTTTCATAGTTTTAGCAGCCTCCTTTCCTCTCTCCTACACCTCTATTTCTGCTCTCATCAGACACATCCTAATTGCAGGTTCACAAGCCAGTGAGTTTCATGGGTCAAGAGATCTTTAGCCTCTTTGGGATTCCGTAGTATTAATAATCCACTTTGTTGTTCCAGTCCAAAGAAGCAGTGACCTTGTGAAGGAAAGAAATGTTTCCACAAAAATCCGCATTACTCTCTTCAGTACGCTTATGATATTTTTTAGCATTTAAAGCCATTAAGAATACAGTTCAGAAGTGCAAACAAGCATAGCAAGGTGTAATACTTGCTAGTAAATTGCCTGGCTTTTGCCTCTTAAAATTCAGATTGTTAAATATATGGATAGAGATGGATTTAAAACAAGATCTCATTTTAAAGGATTTAAAACAAGATCTCATCGTCTGTAAGATATTTCTCCTCAGGCTGTTCTTTATATAACAAGACCCTAAGGAGCCTGAAATTAAAATCCCTTTTGGCTTTGCTTGTCTTGTTTATTTTTTTTAATAGTTGTTTGTCTCTGTTAATTGCAGACAATTTGTTTGTTATAGAGTAACACAGAAAACATCGCTCCTGTTTCGGTGTGAAGTGTGTTGAGGAAAATCTGAAGAGTATGTTTGAAAGGAAAAACTGGAGAAATAAAAAATGTGAAATCCTGTTTAAGAATGTTTGCTGGAAAATAGGAAAAATGACATTTTATATCTAATATAAATTCTGAATTGTTTGAGTATATAAACACATAAGTGAATTCATAAAAATATTTCTTTCTGGTAATGCTGAAATTAATTATACATACACTGCCAGTATGCATTGTGTGTGCGCGTGTACAGTTTTTGTGCTTGTGCTCACATAAAGTAGTCTAAATAATAGAATCTAAGAAAACTGGAACAAAATGTCCTTTTCAGTCTTTGAAAATCCTCTGTTAGGTTCACTAAAATTGGCAGGCTGCCTCCTAAACTCCTTCGCTGCAGTCAGATCACGTTACCTGTTGGAGGAGGGGAAGAATCAAGCTGACTAAATTTGAATGTAGTTTTAAGGATGCTATACAAAAAAGCTTATTTAACATAGACATCATCAACATTGCCTAGAAGGGTGTGATATTATTTTAAGAATAACTTTTGGTCTGTGTTTTTGTGCATGTTTAGTTAGCATAATTTCAGAAGCAAAGATACTGATTTGAAACCTTGCAATAGCAGAAATGGTGGAAGAGCTTTAATTTGTCTGGTGATGAAGAAAGGAAGTTCAGGCTGGATCGTGACAAGCTTACATGTCTGTCAGGCAAAAGATGCAGGAGCCTTAAGGGCCATGGTGTTGCCTTATTTGACTGAAAGATAGAAAAAAAAAAGACTATTAGCTTTAAAATCACTTGTTAGGAGCATTTGTAAGGTGATATTTCCATTTTACAGTGACTACTGAAGTGAATAGAGACAACTAAATTTTAATATATAGGCTACAGCAACTGCCCTTCATGTCTGCATTTTCTCAAGTCTATTTATCACTTCACTATTTAAAATATTGCATACAAATCGGATATGGTGGACTCTTCCCAGTTGGCATCAATGTTTATCCTAAATATCAGCAAAAATGGTCAACGCTGGATGGTGTTAGACCTTACCACTTTGATCTTCAGAGAACAGAGGCAGTGAGAACCGTTTCCTGCATGAATAGCATGGGGGCAATGGGAGCTCTGTCTTGCCTGATTTTGTCAAAGGGGAACCCTGGGCAGGAATTCACTCTTGTCACCTGCACAGGACTCAGCAGCTTGTTGCACAACATCACTCTCAAACACTGCCTTGATTTAAGTAAGTCTCCTTGAAGCCCAGTGAATGTGAAATCTCCTACCAGCTGTAGCAGTCTTTTGATAGACATTTTTTAATGTACAAATGGAAATGAGAATTATGGTAACTGCACTTTTTCAACACCCATGAAAAGGAGCCATGTCCTTCATTATCTTACATTAGAAGTGTCTTGCCAGCTCAGATGTTTTATTTAACAAACAAGATGGGGGATTATTTTTGCATTTTCATTGGTGTCTATAATTATTTTTTTCTTCTTTTTGCCCTTTTTTTCCACCAGTGGCCACAGCATGTTCATTGTTGCCTGCAGGTCAGGTTCCAAATGAGACAGCTGTTCTGATTTGGACGCAGGGTGGATGGCATCTCCCTGGTAACCAGAAGTGCACAAAAGCTGCCTGAATTACTCTTTTTGTTTCTTCCCTCATTTTAGTGGCCATTGCTCATGAGGGAATGGATGCTGCAGGACTAGGTATGATATAATGCACAGATACATAAGTAATGAAACCTCAGCAGTGGTGTATATTTTTGTTTCCTGCACAATGGAATCCTGATATCCTTTCAAAACTTGTTTTATATTTATAATGTATTCTTGTATGCTCAAAAAGACATAGGCATATGGCTAGGCTTCATTGTGTGTGTCAAAACATTCTCCAGGCACACACCATCAGATGGGGTTTGTGTTAGTTAACTACAGCGTTGGAGCCAGCATAGAGAGCAGAAGGACATAAACTGCCTTGTTGGATAAGAGACTTTTATGCACATTGACTATCACTTTGGTTTTGTATTTCTGTTAGAGAAAATTAGCAGGGTTTTTTTTTGGCCAAACATGCTTCTGAATTATTGGAGGCATTGCTCTATTCCTGACATCAGCATCTCACCTGATGCCAGCTCCTTCACCCACCAGGAATAGAAATCTAGATGGGTTTGCTAACTCCCTTGATACAAAACATCAAGGCTGTTGAATCAGTGGCACCTTGATACTTTTAAGTATCAATACACTGTCCAGACTCTATGAAACAGAAAGTTTGAAGCTGAGTGTGAGCTTAGTGTGTAGTCTCCAGGTATCAACAAGATCTTGTATTTGGGAAAATGTCCTAGGGAGCCACTCTCCTTTTGCTGCCAGTGAAGGTACACACATGGATTACAAGTACTGGTGAATCTGTTCCACTCTGCCTCTGTATTTGGCCCTGGGAATTCCCAGCCTTACCTTGCTCTTTGATTTCATTGGGAGCTCTTGGCTTCTCCTGTTTTGAAGTCCCTCACTGTACTGTAAAATTCTGTTTTATACTACTTGGAAATACAGGGGAAACCTCATCTCCATGGTTTTCATATCCTCTCTCTCCCTGTTGAAAGAAAAGGAGGAGAGGGAAATGGTGTAACTTAGAAAAAGTAACTGAGAACCTTTCAGTGCTGGGCCATCTCCATTTATGACTGTGTAGACAGCCTTGTTTCAATGGACTTGCAACTGTCACTGCTGCTTCAGTCACGTTGCTGCCTTACCAGGGAGCTTCTCTTGCCCTCTGCACTGAGGAGCATGCACCTTAGCTGAGTGGCAGCTCTCTCTGTCTTGCATATGACCCAACCCAAAACCTCCAGAGAGGAGTGACAGGAGCTCTACCAATGCACCCACCTGCAAGGGGGCTGCTCCCTGTGCCAACATGCACCAGTGCCCACTTGTCTGTGAGTGCATGGCAGAGGGATGCCTGCGCCTGGAAAGTACAGCTGCTGGATGGGAAGGACAAATGAGGATGCAAGACTTGGATACAAAAAAAAAGATGTAACACTAGATAGAAAGTGTGTGAAGTTACTACGGCTGCTATCAAAAACCTATTGTGGCTGTTTCCACAATTAGCACCTTTCATCCTGTCAGTTCAATTCTCTCTCCTCATGGAGATTTGCCTCTTGTACAACCTCAAAAGCATTTTAGTTACTTTTTTTTCATTAGCCTGTATAGACGAGATGGTTTGCCTGGCTTTGGGTGTAATTGCTGCCAGATGTCTAGTTAGCTTAGGAGTGAAACATACACTCAGTGAAAAACAACCTGCCAAGAATACTTACCTAATGACCCAGCCTCTGCTAATTACTTGCTTGTGCAAACAAGAGCTTCTGTTTGCCAGAAACAGTGCTGAGCGGTGCAAAACAGAGAGAAAACCATATACATGCAAAAAGACGTTTGTGGGGGACATGGACTACAGCAAATGGTATGTCTGAGGGCACTGACAAGGGACTTCACCCTTCTTGCTTGCAGGTGTAATTATTTCCTTCAAGTGCAATTGGTTGCTAATTCCAGCTTTATGGTAGGTGGGCAGCAGTTAGGGTGGGTGGGGAAAGCAGGGTCTTGGAGCTTTGCTGCTTGAGAGCAGATTTTTGCTTGGGACAAAGAGATTTTCCATCAGGAAGATGTTAAAATATAGATTTCCCTAAAGTCATGAGGGCTCTGGCAAGCCAGAAGGCATTGTACCACTTTATTAGAGAAGGGGAATAGAAAAGCAGCATGAGATGGATGCGACTAATAACAATGAGAGGCCTCGGGCCTAGGTTGTTTTGGGTTGGGTTTTTTTTTTTTTTTTTTTTTTTTTCGTAGTTTGACTCTCTCTGTGAAGGTTAACTAGGGAAAAACCTCTTCTCCACTGGAAGGTTTTCCAGACTAAAATATTGCAGACATGCCTTTTGGTTCCTTGGCCTCTGGAGGCTGGAGGGCTGATTGGTTGAACAGCTTTGTGGAAAACAGAGGCAACCTCCTTCTCTTCCTATAATTTAGGACTTAAATAGCTTTAGAGTCACTTCCATGTAGGATAGCAGCATGTGTGTGCTATTCTCTTGTTTTATTTTGATTTAAAGATAGGCCTTATTTTTCTGCCTCTCCTCTAATTCCTTCCTGTGTTGCAAGCCTTAAGTGAAAAGGCTGGGAAGAAGAGAGCGATGTAGTATAGGATCTTGGAAACCAACAGTTAATGGAATTACAATGTCTGGGACAAAAAGTTTGGTGGGAGACTTGGAAAACCTATCTAGAAATACACAACTGCAGTCTGTCTATAGAAGCTTTGCAAAGCATCAGCATGAGTAGCAAAATTAGTTGCTGTCCGTGGTGGCTGGCCTACCTCTGCCTGCCTGTACAAGCAAGTAACAGGCTAGCTGATGTATTTAGGATTTTCAGTGGGGAAATGAATTAAATTTTGTGGGCACTGATAGCTTCTCAGCTGTACAGGAGAATGGATCGGGTGGCTGCTGGTTGGCACCTACCTATTAAAAAAGGCTTTTTATTTCCAAGGGCAAAGGAAGCACAAGCTTCAAAATGGCTTGCTAATGCGGTCCTTTCTGCTCACTGTGTGCTGAAAATGAAAGGCTAATTCTCCCTGGATGCCTACATAGCATTTCATCTCTCTTGCAGAAGTTTTAGGAACCTTTTTGTGAGTTGGTGTCAATATTTTTGCGCCAGCCACAAGGCTTGTTAAAGTGCAGTTCTGGCTTTGCAGATAGTCTGCTTGATAGAGTACTGTTTCTTGGTGATTTCTCAGTCCTCTGAGGTAGCGAAACAAACAATGGAAATAATTTATGTTTGACTCTGATCCACAGCTTTTCTCAGACTTTGGCATAGATGCATTAGAAAGCAAGTTGTCCTGGCTGAATTCCCAAGTGAAAAGGAGCTGAGTACTTAATTTTATTTCCCATCAGTGTATATCACAAAACTAGTCTAGCATTAATTGCACAGCATTCGTTGTTGCAGTAAAGCATCTCTGGCTACAGTGAGAGGGGCAGGGAGAGGGTGGTGTCAGAAAGCAAGCCTGAAGTGCCTGGAGTTTCATCCAAAGCCTAATTAGGTTTAGAGGACCTTTTCATTTGCATCAGGTTTTGGATCTGACCCAAGAAGAGCAGCCTGAGGCAGGGATGGTCAGAAAAGATAGATTCAGAGAGCTGGAGGAAAACAGTCCGGCTCTTACCAGTGCTATTCTTTACTGAGATTATCATTAGAAAGCCTAAGTGCATGAACATTAAAGACTTTCTCAAACTCTACGCTAAGTTTAATATGTAATCTCTAGTGAAATATTTTTCCACCACTACCTTTAGGAGGAGAAACAAGCAAGTTAGTTATTCATGGAAATGCAGGAATGCTATAATATTCCATGGGAAAGTGTGTCTCTGTTTCTGTCTGCCTGCTCCCTTTTTAAGGAACCTTTTCCCTCTCTCTCTACAGATAGGAGAAGCAGGGAAAAGGACTTGAAAAAAAAGGATCAGAGTTCTCAAAGCAGAAGTTTCAAAAGGCCCAAAAGGGATTATTTTAATAGGGAAAACTTGTCCTCTGTATATCCAAAATGGTTTATTGAGATCCATTTTTCCGTACAAGAGCAAATCTCAGTCAGTCTACAGAAATCTGACTCAACAGTAGCACTCTCATTTTTGCCATTTCCAATTTATTTACTTCATGTTGCTTGTCATAAATCACACAATCGTAGTTATGTGCTCCATCTTTTGACTTCCTAGGGCTCTCAGTATTTCCCTTGAGTATTTTTAAATTATTTTTCAACATTGTGTACGTGATTTGATCAGTGAACTCCAAATTAATCTGTTTCCTCTAGCTTCCCTGTTTTGGACATTAGTATCCCTCTCCTGCATGTTTTTCCTTCCCTCAGAAGTCCAGAGGGCCATAAAAGTTTTGCTCTACAGTGTGCATATTTTCCCCTGCTTATTTACATTTTCCTGAAATCCATGTAAATTTTTTTTTTTTTTTTTTTTGCTAGGAAGTTAAAATTATATCCACAAAGAAAGCAGCAATCCTAAAACTTATCTTTTGAAAATTTGAAATCAACTGATGCTTTGCAATTTCTTTAATAGCCTCTGGTCTTTTGGTGTTTTTTGTAAGCTTTCTTTATTGAGATATATATCCAGCTATGACAATTTCTCACCAAGTCTGAGGAGGAAAGCTAATCAGGACAAATGAGGATGTAACACTTCATTCAGTCTCATTTCTGAAAAGTAACAATTTTACAGTCCCTGGAATTGAAACTCCAAATTCTGCGTTGTCTTTACTGGTGAGAGCAAATAGCTACTTAGTTTTTAATTAATTCACCAGATAAGAAGTGTGCCATAATTACTGAAAGGAAGGCACCTAACTCTGTCTCCAGGTCAGTAGTATGTAAGAGTCTGAACAAAGAAAAAAGGGCTAAAGCCTAAATCATTAAGGCTACTATAATCAGGTATCTGCAACAGCTGCAAAATTACCTTGAAGTGTACCTTGAAGTGATCTGTACAGTTGTGGAAAATACTACTTGTTTGAAGAGAAACAAACAAATAAATAATAGTGGGGGATTCTGTAAGAAAAGGCAACAAATGACATTAGTCATAGAGAATGATAATCCATTTTATTTGCTTTCAAACCATCTTCTAGAATTCTTTACCAGAAAGGCAAGCTTACATAAAACTAATGATTTTCCACTGAATTTTAGAAGGGTCTTTCCCCTGATAAATCTAGCTGAAAACAAATCTATTCTTCAGTGCCTGTTAGTGAGGACAAGAAATGCACTTGACTCCAAGTTTCTCTCAGTTACTCTGTCATTCTTGTAGATATACCATACGTGACCTTATTCAACGTGCTTTCTGAGCATTTCATTCTGTGCAGATTTTAGCCTCTTGGGAAATATTGAATAATTCCCAAGTCATTTTTCCCTCCCTTTCCTTTGCCTGTTTCAGTGTACTGTTGCACATGATATTCCTCAGCTGTGAGGGCAGGATAAAAGGCTCCAGCCCCTTTTGCAGGAAAACCTCCTTCAGTCCATGGCCCATTTCACAGAGTGGGTAACATAGTTTGAAGGACCATGCTGTAAGCCAGTTCTGTGCACCAATACAGTCTGGTTGCTTTCCCCAGCAATTGTTTGAGTTAGACTGTGGCCATACAACCCCTTCGACAGAGCTGCAGAGGTGGAGGAGGATTATGCTAGTGTCTGGGGTTGCTCAGGGAAGGGTGGAAAACCTTCAACTACATTTTGCTGTGAGAAAGGCCCTGACCTGTAACCATCATGGGAACTCACAGGTTACTAGCTCTGGTTTCCTCCTTTTTTCTGTCGGAATTGTTTTGCATAGCTTGTACTGTTGTCTTTAGACAAATGAAAAGTTTCTGTGAGAGGTATTTACAGTTCTGTTTTAAAAATGCAGCAAGGATGCAATCTTTAAGGAGGAGCAAACAGTACCTCAGATTCTCTGGGGATATTTTGACCCAAGGAGCAAACTTATTTTCCCCTCAATTGACTCAGTAATGAAAGGATGGAAGGTGAACTGGAGAGCGACAAGTACTTTGGTACAGTCTCAAGTCTTTATCAATTAGTAAATGCAGATGTCAGAAAGACACCAAACAATATCAATCCTGTACCAGCAGCAGTACAGTTCACGTTGCCTGTCAGGTGTTCTGCATCTTAAGCAAATTCTCTGAGTGTCAACTTGGCAAGAGGTAGTATTTTAAAAAGTCATTACTGTTAAATCGATCCTATTGAAAGAACATTGGTCTTCTCAAAAGTGTTAATACCTTGTCAAAGCACATTACAAGGTGGCAGGTTTAAGAGGTATTTGAATGTGAAATTAAACTTTGATTCCACTGGTATCATACAGTGTTTGTGTTTGTCAGAGATTAATTCCAAACAGCATTTAGCTTGCTTACAGTGTTGCTTACAACAGTTTCAAGTCAGCAGGCTCACACAGGCAACGTGAACGAGAAGATAAATTTGCAAAGTTTACAGCTTGGTGAAGTGGTGTGGCTCTGCTTTTTGTCCTTTTTCCTGTTTTGTGAAGTGTCAGTCAGAAAGCGTAACAGTTTTTCACACATTGTATTTGCAACTCAATCTTCTTAGGGTGTTGGGCCGTCCGTGTAGCTGAAAGCTGGAACCAGCACAAATCATTTCAGTGCGGACAGGATCTGTCAGAACATATATGTGAATAGTGGTGAAAGACAGCATGGCTTCAAATCCAATATGAAATTAATAGGACCTTGTCATTATTTTGTTAAATATTTTCCTTCCACTTGAATTTGAGGTACCCACTGCCCTTCCGTGACCTTGCAAGATATGTGTCTTGGAAGATTTTCAGCAAACTTTTCACAGCTGAATGTTGTTCCTGCAGTTGAGGAGCCAGAATTTTACAGTAAGCTTGATAAAAGAACTATTTGTTACTCAGCTATTTCATACTCCCCTTTCATTATCCCCTACTGTTGTTTCATGTGGGCAACAGTGATATGGACGGGAGGAGCCTGAGGAGCATTAAGAAAGATTACAGAGCTCTTGGAGAGGCAGTAAAGGGCTCTGGAGCACAGGTGATTTTCTCTTAAATCCTTGCAGTTGAAGGGAAAGGGTGTGAATGGGCAGATGAAATCTGGAACATCAATAAATGGTTTCAGGAGTGGTGCAACAACCAGGGGTTTGGCTACTTAGACCGTGGGGCTTGCTTCAAGAAGCCTGGTCTACTGGGGGCTGATGGGATCCATCTGTCCAAGAGAGGGAAAAGAATCTTTGATCATAGGCTTGCCAACCTAGGAAGGAAGGCTTTAAACTAATATTGCGGAGGGACGGGAGCCTCAATCCATCCCACTCTTCCCACTCCAATGACAGAAAAGTCAGCAACAAACGCCCAGAGCCTGGAAAAGTTTCACAGGCTGGCATGAGGGTGGCTGGAGAGCAGCACACAGGAGGTCCAGCCTCTTTGGAAGCCTAACTTGAGTGCTTCTATACAAATGCACAT
>VZTO01011719.1:9237-41922 GCA_013400615.1 Syrrhaptes paradoxus
CACCATCCTTGTCAAACAGACCAAAAACATCTATTGTGTTATTTTCAACTGTCAACAGAAAAGCAGTGTAAACACAAAGCTGACATCTTCCAACACAGCTACAGTACTAGACTAATTAACTATAATTATTTAAATGCATATTTGTATTTCCAACAGTGGCTTAGTGCTTTACAACTTATATTTTAGAAAAATAATTGAAACCAAAAGCATTTGAAGCTTAAGAAGTAACGTAACCACGGGCAAAAATCTGCAAATTTCTCTGTATGAGAAAGAAACACAATGCTTAACAACATCCAAGCATTTAATCACCCTCAAGTAAACTTTTCAAGTTGTTTTACTTCATTTAATGCAAAGAAACTGTATTAAATCAGATGAAAACTAAAGAAAACAAAATGTTCTGTTGAAAGAGAACTTAATAAAAAAATAATACATCAATTTTTATCATGACAGCGTTATTTAATACCACCTCAAGTGACACACAAACTAGCTGCTAGTATAATTGTTTAAACATAACATGAATTGTGAACCATGACAGTCAGATTTGCTATAGACTTAAAATCTCTGCTTTCAGAACCAAACTCTTTAGAAAACTGGCAAGAGACACTAAAGTCAGAAGTCAGAACAACAAAGTGTATTTAAATATACATGTCATCTTTCCATACTTAAAATCAACAACCCTCATGTTCACTATTGAAGCTGACAGAAGTTTAACTTACCAACAAACTTCTGGCATTTGAAGCACTCTTCTAGCCACTCTGGAGTTACTATATGCTTGACTACAGAAATGGCTGTCAGGAATTTGACAGTTCGAGTCACTTTACTGGCAATTAGATGGGTGCATTTCTGGGCAGATTCTGCTACTTCACCTCCAAGGATGTACAGTTTCTGAAAGTTGTACAAAACATAGATCAGAACGGAACAGTCCTTTAAAAATTGGAGGAAAAAAAAATGATGAATCATAACATCACCATCAAATAAAACTAAGCTCCTAATGAAACAGTAAATACAGGAGATTTCTGTATTACAGTCATTCTTAAAGTTGATGAATTTTGATTTCACATAAACCTAAGTCTAACCTCAGCCCCAGTAAATATCATTTTTATCCATGAGATGTAGGCTAATCAAATTTTACCAAAATTCAACATCAAGAAAAAAAGTTACCAGATGTTTCAATGTAGTTCACAAGAAATAAGCATGAAAGTCACCTTAATGTACTGTTGAACTTGCATAGGTTCAAATCCTGTGAAGAGCACCATTGGCGTCAATTCTGGAGTGAGTTTTTTAGTAGGTGGTGGTAGATCTTCAATCCTACAAAATAAATGAAATGCAGCAGAATGTGAAGTTTGGGCCCAAAGTTGTATTATTATTTTAAAACTAGACAAGCACACTCTCAACTTTTACCAACAGAAGTACTCGGATGAGTGACAATTAGGTAGGACCAGTCTTCTGAAGAAATTTCTATGCTGAGAACAGGACATATTCGCCTGTTTTTGTTCTCTCCCAAATCTCTTACTACTTCACTCTCTAGTTATTATTTTCCTCCTGCCAGTTGAGAAACTGGCAATATGCAAAAAACATTGTTAGTTTTTTCAGTTTACAGGGCACAGGACAGAACTTTTTCTGTAGAAAAGTATAAGGAGTACTGGCACTGATTGCTCATTATTCTTACCTTGCTCTTTTGGAAGACGGCTGAAGACTGGATTCATTTTGCTTTGGTTTCAAAGGCAACCTCACACCCTGAAATTAGATCATCCAAATGTTTATATCTGAACTATCAGGGAAACCAACTTCTATTCTGAAAGATGAAAACTATACACTAATATTCCGAGACTATATTAAAGAAAATTAAACACAAATGAAAAGGACATGCTACTGAATGCATGCTAATGTACCTACTGCTCACACAACTGACTCAAGAGCAAAGCTAAGCATTAACCAAAGATTCTTCATAAAATTATGTAATAATTTATGTGAACACAAAATAAAATATTGAGGGACTTATTTTCCCTTTAAATAAAGCTGATAGTCATCGATGGAAATCCCAAATAATTACATGAGGAGACTGAAAGACCTATCCATTTGTTAAATACACGAAGACTACAATATTCTTCCAGGTGCTTAAATATCAACAGAAAATACTGGTACCTGTGTTTTAAATGCTCAAGTTCCCTGACTACATAAACAGAAGTTCCAGTGGATGCTCACTGGATACACTCCCACCTCCCCAGCACTAGACCTGCCACTGGAGCATTTGCCTCCGAGTGGAGAAATGGAGCTTTAGGCTCTCCCTGGTCTGAGTAACTTGAAACCACAGCTCTCACTTGCAGGAGCGTGGGACTTCTATTCCTTTTTAACCTTCAAATCTACACCTGAAATTTAATGAGGAATGCTAGAGGCACACGACCAGAAAGACAGGCAGCGTTACTGCAGCCTTGCTGTGAGGACGATCCTTTGGGAGGAAGAGGCCACAGGGGTTTGTTCCCTGCTCTCAGGGATGTGCATTTTTATGCTAGACAATCACTAGTAAGAGCAGCTGGAAAGAAAAGCATATGTGCTCACCTTTTGATAGACATTTCAACTATGCAAATACAAAAGATAGATGGCACCGACATTGTCTGACAGACAGCTGTCCTCGAAAAAGGACCTCATACTTTAAATCCCAGGACAAATAGAAATGCCTGCTGTGAAGGTAGTGAGATAACGTGTCTGACAGTTCTACATGCCTGGCATTTTCTATTACCAACCCATATTCCTCACATGTGGGCATCCTGAGGGGAGCTGGGCAAGATTACCTCCAGAAGTGCCTTTCGATCTAAGTCACAAGATTCTGACTTCACACGGGCAAGAAGGGTCCCCGTATAGTAAATACACAAAGGAAGGTACTAAATTAGGCTTTCTGACCCGTAAATTCTCTCTATTTGCTACATAAGAAAACACAGACCACCACCTAGTCTGATGCCTGATTTTAAGACAAGCTCAACAGCAGTGTGGACAGAAAGGGTGATGGTAACAAACCCAAAACTGAGTTAGTTAAAAGCTACTTTAAATACTAATAGTGCATACTGAATTTCCTCAAGGATTTTATTATTTTGTCATCAGTAGAATTCATCCTTCTTCAGGAAAAGATGAAGTACACAAATTTTTAAAGGCAGTTAATTTCCTAAAAATTATGTTTCCTACAAGCTCCCAAAACAATTCCACAGGGGTCTATAAGGAGAAGAATGTTTCAAACTTATGGCCAGGGATATAGTCATGGCCATTTCTAATCCTGAAAGGAATCAAAACAACAAATAGTACCAGAACCCATGTAAAGTATTAGTACAAATTAAGTTATGACCATTACTAAAAAGCTCCTCTTTTCTGAACAGTATACAAAACAATTGAGATAAGAAGTAATCCAGAACACAAAAGGGACGGCAAAACATTTTTGTGGGATGTAAAATGTCATCTGACAGTCACCCATTGTACAAATGAACTGAAAACTCCCTAGCTCAAACTGGGATGTACCTTATCAAGTATAAATCTGAAATGGGAAGAGAATTTACAGTACAAAAACTGAAAATATTTTTCTACGTATTCAGAGCAAGGAAACAGTTCAGAAGATAAGTTGCAGTTTCCACCTTAGCTCTTGTCTCATGTTTTGCATGCTTCACAAATACACTACATGACAAAAACTAAATGTTTTATATCTTTTTTTAAGGTACATTCTTTATATTCTTACTGTTGTTCATTTGCACTGCTGTTATGTCCAAGGTTATCAACTACACTTTTTAAAGCAAGATATATTTTTAAACTATAAAATATATGTCCCTGGTTTTAGTTCTTAGAATACTTCAAAGAGTAATCTTATAAAAATAGCTGTATTTATACAATAATTCAACATACCATTAGAAGCTCTGGTGATACCTTTAATGGGACTCTCCAAGCATCTAGGAAATGAAGAACAAACCAAAAATGAAACCATTGCTAAGTGATTTATAACAGAAGACACATGCTTCTCTTGATTAAACAGGTACATATGTAAACACTAAAGAACAGAGGATTTGGGGACTGAAACTCTTACCCAAAAGGTTTAGAACTAAATGTTGACTAGGAGAAAGCGGTTCTTGAAGACTGAATACTGTATACCGACTGTGCTGTATCTGCCGTAAAGCTTCAAAATTTCCTAGCAGTATGTCACAGAGCCATTGTGCATTTACACATGGTATTCTCCATTCTTTAGCTTTCTCATACTTCAAGCCACTGGGCCTTATTGTTCAGAGATGAGAAAAAAAAAGTATTTTAGTAAAATAGGTAAAATAGCAATTTCTAATAATAAACCTAAAATACCAATATTTCTGCATCAACCTATTATCTATTTCAACTGTGACAGAGTAGATACTCTGAAAAAACACTTTTACTTTATATGCTAGAACAAGTCCATTAGGGGAGTATTTCTGCCCCAAACTGAATCAAGTTAGACCTGGATTTAACTTAGTTTTCCCTCCCCTACTTTTTTTGAAACAATTACTTAAAAAAAATTATATTCTATTATATATGATGTAGCAGTCAGCATCACTTATAAAATATTGTAAAACAGTGAAAATAGAAATTACTTTTCTTTTGTCTGTCTTCAGAAGGCCAAATTATCACGTAACAGTGTGCAGTAATTTAGTACAAAGAAACAACATCACTAAGCTTACTGCTATCAAATTGCAAAACTGATTAAAATTAACATTCTTATAATGAGATGCAATTAGCACCTCACATTAAGAAAAGCAGTAACTGTTGGTAGGCAACTGAGAACGTGAGTACTGCGGAGATAAACCACTTACTCTTTACAGATGAGAACTGTATTGCTGCGACACAGATAGCCTGTGTATTTGGCACCTGCTAGGTAGGCCATTAGTTTGAGGTCATCTCTGTCACTATCAACAAAACCTGTCACGGAGATTATCTGCAGATAGAAAGAGACAGGTACAAATAACTGAACATAGATGGTACTTACACAACACTCCTGTTGAAAGTATTTTTCTGTTACTAACTTTTTTTACATTCCAATGAAATATACCATAACTATGGCATATAGGCATTTTATTAAAACATGGCTTGTAGGATACATAAAGTAAAATTTTAAAATTATTTGTTTATATATAAACATTTCAGGTTTCCAGCACTAGTTCTGACTCAGGAAGAAATCACCTTCATCCTGCTGGTCAGCTTTTTCTCATTTACAAAGACTAGAAGTTTTACTATGAAAGAGCTCACACCTAGATTACTCCTGGCACCTGTCTCGCATCTTTCTTTTCCTGATGTTTACATTCAAGGACACAGAGAAATGCTTCTATTTTCTTTCCCTACTCTACTTTTACAAATCTCCTGAGCACTCTGCTCTTCCCTGCTATGAAGCCAAATAAACTGTGCCAGCTGATCACAGGTGCTGAACAGTTAATTTCACTTCTGTTCTTAACCTTAGTCTTGCCAAGTTTTTATGTTTGCTATTCTCTCCTTCTATTTAGGAGAAGGCATTTTGTTGTTGATAATAAACTACACTTATTACATTACATATTACATTCACTACTCACCACTGCGTTCACATTTATATTGTTATACTCAAATTTTCCCAAACCTATGTATCTTTTTATGCCCTTTAGAACAGGCTAGCAGCAAGGCCGTCATCCTGTAGGTCTGCATCCAGCAAAAAGAAATCCAATGCCAAGACATACTCTGGCATCTTGTTCTATGTTGCACAGTGTATTTAAGACGCAAACGATTCAAATGTTTAAGCCCCACAAAAGTCAGTTTCCCCAGTGCTCCTCTTTGCACAGGCTACTGGAATTGTGACCTCCCCTTCTCTGATTAACAGCACAGGCTTCCTTTTCTGATATTTGCTAGGTATTGATCCAGAAAAACTCAAAAAATCCCCTCAAAATATTGGGTTATGGTAAATGAAGCATATACTATTAGATGTGCTGTTAGTAAAAAATACACAGCTTGGATTCCTGTCCCCTTGCTATGCATAACTAAACTTTGCACCTCAGTTTCCAAGAGATGAACACACAAACACAGGTTATTACTCCTCACCACTCAGAACTCGGTAAGACTTGCAAAGCACTCTGAATCACCTGGTAGTATGCACCACATCGAGACAGCACCTTAAGATTAACAGCAGCTTTTCTTCCAAGACAAAAGAAAATGTGTATTTTGTTTTGAGCAAGCACTTTCTAGCTATATTTTAATACTGCTCATGTAACGAACCAAGCATTTGTTAGAGGTAATCTTTTTCTTCTTACATGTTGAGAGCATGGCTTTCCTCCTGGTGGAAATGCCACTGGAAAATGAAGGGCTCGATGAGGTGGTACCATTTTCTTCTTCTTCAAGATTGAGTTCAGCCAATGTGCTGTAATACATCTCTTCCTTTCCCTTAAAGCCTTTGAATACATGCATAAACAGCTTTTAAAAATCAAAATACATCTTTATTTTAAACTTTTGCTACAATACAAAGCTTCAATTTTAATAGTTTGTTTTTCTCTGCTTTTTCAGGATCCTTCTCCTCATACCCTCTCCTTCAGTGTTCTCTGGAATATCTCTACTACATGCATTATCAAAGTTTATTATACCATAAAACAGAAATCATAAAAGTGCACATCATTAAAAACTTTTATACTGACAATCTAAGCTTCAAGTAACCACGGAAAAGCTCTACCTTTGCAATAATAAAATGGAAGCATGCACGAATACACATCACTAGTTTGCTTACCTGAGCATACATGTTACTGACTTGGCTTTCACAAAGAAGATGTGTACATCTGCTTGTAAGGGTAGGGTCCACTGTCCCACCATGTGCTTGAATAATCTGATAAGAGAACAAACAAAAAGCTTCTCATATATATAGCAGTTTCAAACTACCCTAAGAAATCAACAGTCTGAAATGAAAATCTACTCTTTAGGACACTGCCACCACTAGCACTGAAGATTTACCCCCCACAAAAAGGTTTGTTATCTAGCTTTAAAACATTTTTGAAAAAAAAAAATAATGGAGTAAACAAAATTAAATATGCACCTTTTGCTGAGCTACAAAAAGTCTATTTTTTCAGAATCAATTAAAAAACCCAAATAAGGATATATAAACAAAAATAACCCTTCTCACTTTTTTATTTTTGCAGTATAACTATTAAACAAATTTTCATCAACGTTTCAATACCATCTCAGTAATAAACACAAGTGCTGTTAAAAATACCAACAGCTTACTTGATTATGCAAAATTGTAGGGAAAATTCAACTACAAAATCCATCAGAAGTTTCTGAAGAACATCAAAGTCCTCTCATTTAGGAAAGGATACAATCAGATTTTTCTGAAAAATAGAAGTTGGCAAAAAATAGAAACACTCTATTCCTCCATCTTATTCACTCAGGTGGATACCTCACAGGCTACCAAATGCCAAAATTATATGCAAAAAAAGTCTTTTTATACAATCAAGTTAAAGATAGCAATGCAATATTACATTTGCTACACTACAGCTGCCCGATTAAAAGCATGAATGGTCGGGAAACAGTTACAGGCTGTAACTTACTTAGTCAATGCTCTGACTAAACACCTAATTCAACCAGGCTGCACATCTAAAGCATTAATTACTTTTTCTGGTCAGCTGCAGCTGAATAACAGTTTTTAGGTTGTAAAACAAACATTACACAGAAGGATGCCAAAAGAAAACTGCACAGTGCTGAAATACTTCCGATATTCCTTTTAGGATTTAGCTACTATGACATGATGTTATCATAGTTTTTTAAAAAAACAGCAGAATCTTACCCGTTTCCAGGTTGCTAACAGCTGTTTGTCAGACATCTGGTCCGGGTAATCAGCAATTGCAAAGACACAGCCCAGTAGGAAATACTCTTCTGGAACTGGAATAATTTGGCACATAAAAGAACAAAAAAATTAAATAATTACAAGTCTGAAGAGTACATCTCAGAGCATATTTGCTACACTAATCATTCTATTACCATGTTATAAGCTTAATTCAATTTTGAAGTATATCTTTCTTGGAAAAAAGTAGGATCCAAATTTTCAAAGCTGACAGACACATCGAAAGGCAGAGTTCAGCCCAGTGTTTGTATTTGTTCTGGGTGTTTTTTTTCCTGGAGGAAGTGGGGCTAAAGGGGCAGAAGGAAGGGGCACCAAAAGGAAAACCTAAAGATAATAATATATATCTTTTATATAGATTAGCTAGGAATAGTCAAAACAAACAAAAAGCTTTCAGTTTTACTAGCATGGACAGCTTTCTATCTGATACTGAATCCACATCAATTTACTACTATTTCCAAAATTTAAGGTGTCTTTCAGTTGTCATCCCTTTTGAAAGGTTCCCCTCTCCCCTCTTCCAAAGGAGAAAAAAAAAAAATTGAAAATGTTTCGTATGCATAGACTAACACGGTTCTCATGGCATAATTTATATCCCAGTGACATAAAGTATATATTTGACAAGAGAAAGTTCTCAATGCTGTCAGGTTTTTCAGTTATAATTTAAATTTGTTTGCCTAAAAATTAGTAAACAGGTCCTGAGCCATGAATGACGTTTCTAAATCTTACAATCACATACTGCAAACACAGCATTATTTTTTCATATTCTAACCCACATTATGTCATGTCATTAGCCAGAAGGCAATCATTACTAACTCTCCGCTGCAGGATCGTGTCCAAAAAGTGGCTGCTGTTGCAGTTGTTGATGTTGCTGCTGGTGGTGTTGTGGCTGTTGGGCTGCAACTTGATGCTGTAGTGCTTGAGGCGTCTGAGTTAAGTGTTGTGTTGCCTGATTCTGCATTTGCTGTTGCTGATGCTGTTGGTGTAATCGCTGCAAGTGCTGCTGCTGCAATTGCTGCTGCTGCATCTGCTGCTGATGATGTTGTAGCTGTTGCTGTTGCAGATTCTGTTGCTGCAGCTGCTGCAATTGTTGCTGCTGTAGCTGCTGCTGCTGCAACTGATGAAGCTGCTGTTGTAAAGCATGCTGCTGCTGGAATTGGAGCTGTTGCTGAGGTCGGTGTAGCTGCTGTTGAGCGTGTAACTGCTGCTGTGGAAACTGAAGCTGCTGCTGTGCGAACTGGTGCTGCTGATGAACTTGCTGTTGCTGTTGTGAAAACTGATGAGGCTGTTGCTGTTGGAAAGACTGCTGGGAAATCTGGGGTTGTTGCTGCTGCTGTTGTTGTAGCTGCATAAGTTGCTGAGGTTGAAGGTGTAAAAGAGGATGGTGCTGTTGTTGCTGTGCTTGATGTGACTGCTGTAATAAATGTGTCTCTGGTGTTAGTTTCACTTGGCTAAACAGCACCGCATTTGGATGTCCCTGTTGGCTATGATTTACTTGTTGTTCTAAACTTTTTGTAGGTGCTGAAAGTGATTGTAATATCTAGAAAACAAAGATTAGTTTTGTGACCTTTTTGTTGTCATTTACTTTTAAAAATATTTAAAGAACTACTGGGAAAATTCTCAACAGAAAAGAACACTATACTTAAATACACTGTGAGCTAAACAAAAATCTTTAACTGTTAATAGCAAAATAAAAAGACAGGACTTACACATAGAAAAGCATGGAGATACATGGGGCTCCTAATATAAAGCAATGCACATTTTAGCTGAATTTGAGATTAAAACCCATCCCTGTATTATTGATGGTATCTCCAATAGCATTATGACTATTAACACTACATTAATGATTACATTGATCAAGTCAAGGAACTGTAATATTAATTTTGCAATCTAGTTATTTAAGTTCAAAGTGTAGTTCCTTAGTCTTATTTTCTTTACCTTAAAATTGCTAATAATGCCTCTACTAATTAATGTTGTTTGAAACATGGGAACTTAATACAACCTTGCTTTCTTTTGAACAAATTCAGGAATATTTAGCTCTGTTTTTTTAAACCTAATGCCAAAAGACAAAGAAAAACATTGAACTGCTGGCCACTAACAGTTTCTTGGGAAGAAAACCCTAACCAACCCATACATAAGAATAATGGATTTTAGCTTTATACAGAGTGCTGAAGTAATCTGGAGCTTAATTTCATTTTTAGATGTATAATTCGCCCTTATGGGAAAAATATTTTCACACTAAGCAAACACAAGTTAGTGAGTTTTTAAAGCATCATAAAAAGGAAAATTAGGCAAATTCCTAATAGATGAGGATGAGTTCTACATATTTATTAAAATATTTTCAGATAAACTGCCTATTAAAAATTAGAAGGAGCAACAGCAAACACTCCTAGCTGTTCATGAAGTCTTTTAAACATGAAATCAGCTTTGGTGAATGCTGCAAAGCTTGTTTCCTTCGCCCACACTACTTCATCACATACAGTGTAAACTTCAGTGGTGTGTGTGCGCGAGAGAGAGGAACCGAAGCACACCACTAAAAGACAAAGCCAATTTACTGTATCCTCTCAATGAGATGTCCATCAACTCTTCATGAGAGGTGGCTCTAGCGTTTTTCACAATGCGCTTCAAAACTCGGGTTTCATCTAAGTAATTTTGATGTTGTTGGTATGGCACATTTATGAGCATGATTGTCAATGCATCACCCATCGCTAATGTCTAGACAGCACCACAGCATAAACATTCAATAACTAAAAATAATATACACAAAAAGAATGTTTCCGTGGCTCAGTATGAGAAGAGATCTTCATGCTGCTCTCCACAAAAAGTCCCAAAAGTCAGAATTACAGAAGCTTCAAGACAAGTATTTCAAAATAAAGGGATAAAACTTTCAAAAGTATCCTAGGGCTATATTCAGAAAGTAACTTTCTATCTGCAAAATGCCTTATTGTGACAGATCTTGGCATTCAGCAGAAATCTGAGGTTCAAATTAAACATCAATCTTCTGAGAGTGTGCACCAAGACATGAATCCACCCGAGGCTGCTAACCAAGCAGGACACAAAGCACAGTTTAACCTAGCCAGAGAGAAGTTACAAGGCAAAAGGTAGAACTGGTATTCCTCTGGGAAGCAGGTTCACAGTTCTAAGATGCAAAGCTTTTCTCCACATGCTGGAAGGTAGCACAGCAACCTACACAGCTGCCTGATACGGTCCTTGAGAACGGTCCTTGCACACCACAGTCAGTCCCTCATCTAACAGACTTTTGGAGAACGAAGTCTAGCCAAAGCATGATACCATCAACTGCCCTGCAGCTCTATAAATATTACTTACAGAAAAGTACTTCCACAGCGACACCACTAAAAGATTATCTGATAGAACAACGACTGGGTTGTAGATGTGGTGTTCAGACATGAAAGCAGGGGCCAACTTACCAGCACTGCCCAACTGACCAGGACTTTGGCAGTTCTGCTCAGTCCTTACCCAGAAGTCTCAGTCCTTAAATAATTCAAGGCACTGAGAAGTTTTTAAACAAAGCCTGCATTTCTGTTTCATATTCAGAAGTCATATAGACAACAAAGAACCAACATTTCGGAGAGACTCCACTTTTTGTGTCTAACTACTAGCTGTAAACGTCTCTATTATTCAGGCACCTTTGAAAGTTTTACCTTCAGATGAACATCCAAATAAATGCACTGGTACAATTATTTAAGTAGAAGATACGTCTAACATTTACCAGCACCTACTTTTCTCATGTTCCCTTCCCATGAACATCTTAGAATTTCAATGCTGCAAGTTATTTCAGTGCATGCTCACTCGCTTTTTATTTTCTTCTAAAAATAAATTCAATACAAAGTCTACCATTATTTCAACTACACGAGTGGCATAAGAACATGTAAGTTAAGACTTCTGCATCATAATCCTGCCGATACTATATAACTTAATGATACCCAGCAGAACACAACATAGAACTGACTCTACTGTGAGAACAATCAATTTCACAGTTTTATGTGTTTACAGCACAAATAATTCCTTGCACTGAATAAAAAGCCTGAAGGGTAGGAAATCAGGTTTCTGGAACTAGCCAAATAATTCTGGGGTTTTTTTTCCCCTCTTACCAAGAAATCAATACTGAAACTCTAAACCATGCTAAACACAGCTCTTTTTCAAATGCATTCTTTCTTCTGTGAACCTGCTGGGAATGAAGTTACTTATTACGCTGAGGTTACTAACTTGACCACAACTTCTAAGTAATATGGAGAACTTTTAATCCTTTGTACATTTAAAGAACAATAAAGGGAAGCTGAAGCTCTTGGATATGACAGTTCCTAAGAAAAAGTCCAATATCTTAGAAATTAAATATCCAACACTTACATGTGCTACATTTGATGGTCTATTAATCTGCTGAATATCAGCACTATTAGTAATATTCCTTAATGTCCGCACGGCTGGACTCCACGTAGCCATCATTTCCTGTCGATCGGAACTTTGGGCACCTTGTACTGAAGCCATTAGATTGCCTCTCATATCCGGAGGCAAAATATTACCTGGCACTGGTGGGACATTGGCACATAAATTAATTAACCCAGAGTCCTTCCCTTGAGGCAACCTGCGCTTTGCTGCAGATGCCTGTGGGACTTCAGCTGGTGTCCAATTCAAATTCCTTTCTTGCTTTTCTGGAGAGGAATCTGAAGAATCATCAAACATCAGTTCCCCTTTTGCCTTATCAGCAGTAGTAGATTTTGGTGAAAAAACTTGATCACCCAAAGGTGATCCTTCTCGAGAAGATGCTGGGCTTGATAATTTTTCATCAGTACTAGCTTCATTTTGAGAATCTTGTTCTTCATTTTCTGCTTCCTCCTCCTCTTCCTCCTCTTCCTCTTCTTCCTCCTTGTATATAATTAAACGAGGATGATAAGGAGTCTCTTCTTTTTTAGTCTTGTCAGCTATACAATCCAGTACCCAGTCTGGCGTCACAATTTTAATGCTGTCTCGTTTACAAGCACATTCATATTTTTCCTGAAAAAAAAATAAAAATTTAAAGACAAAAAATTTCAAATAACTTTGTTGAGGGCAGGGCTATAGCATGGAGAGTGAGACCACAAGAGACTGTTCAAAAACAGAAAGTGAGCTCTCCCAGAACCAACAGGACAGACTACACTGCTGTGCACAACCACGAGTTCCAAGAGATTAAAACAAACCCCTCCGCATTTACAATGTAAAGGACTCAGAGGGCACAACTGCAGAAGATTAAGTCTTGACTTGCAAAAACACCACTACCCATACTCTTCTCAAACCCAATCACCAAAGGATTTGAAAAATCATGAAAATTAGTTGTGAAAAAGCCTTCAGATACTCCAGCAACTAGCAACATCAGAGTCAATACAATGCAGCTGATTTTTAGGTGGACATTAAGGTGAGTCTAAATAGTGTTTATACTTACATTTTCTCCACTAAGAAAAAAAAAGGCAAAAAAACCACCATGTAAAGGCATTTAGGGAAAAATCAGCATTTCACATTAGAGACAAGTATTTACAAGGTTATCACTGAAAAAATGCGACATTGCCCTCAACTTTAAAGTTACACTTCTCTCCAAATCTTAGCTAAATCCATTCCAGGGAGAGGTTATAATGTTGACAAAGTAGAAAACTTTATCCCTCCCTCCTTCCTTATAATTCATCATTTGAGTATATATACAAAGAGTAAAACTTCACAGTTTCCTTTCCTAAGAAATAAAAATAGACACAGAATCAGTGCTCTATTTATTCAAACATCCTCTTTGATGGAAACCCCTCACAAATATCAAAACAGTGTGGGGGAAAAAAAAAAACGCTCTTTAGCTGATTTGAAACTAATTTCAGGATCTAATATTTAAAAGTGATTGAACTGGGATTTTCTTTGTATGTCAAACAATATAAATTAACAACCAGCACATTCAGAGGAAATTAATTTAATTTAATGCTTCTCTAGAGTTACTTCCTACAATGAAACTGTCATTCATACACAATAAAGAGATTACAGATGAAACCAAGTTTATTTGCAGATATGAGATTTCATTCTTTCTTTGTGGTAAGAATTATTAAGAATCTTGTTTTATCATCTTGTGTCTAGTCAAAGCAATCATTTAAGTTTTCACTAGTGTCAAAACTGTTCTCATTACAAACTGCTGCAGATCCCCTTGCAGTAGTATGTCAGAGCAGCACGACCAGAAGTATTTCAAGTAATCAACCTATAAATTTGTTCCCATTCAATGATTACATAAATTAAACAAGGTATTTATTTTATCCTACAGACATGAAAAGCTAATGTGGTTTTTTTTCAGTTCCTTGACTGGCAAGCTGAAGACAACATCTTTTGCTCTAAAAACCTTATGATTTAAGGCAACACTTCTTAAATGTGTACCATTGCCTCTTAAAAACACCATCTTAAGTAGCAAAGCTCTTTGTCCAAGCATTACATTTTGTTGTGATGGAGAAGTCAACTAGAGTGGTGTTCGGTACACCCTTCTAACTCTTCCCGAAAGAAGCATAATGCACTCAAAAAAAAAAAAAAAAAACAAAAAAAAAAAAAAAAAACCAAAAAAAACAAAAAAACAAAAAAAAAAAAAAAAAAAAAAAAAAAAAAAAAAAAAAAAAAAAAAAAAAAAAAAAAGCTCAACTTCACAAACCCTTCCCCCATTGTTCCTCTGCAGACAAGAAAAAAAAGATCTCCGGCTGCTTCTATAAGATTTTCAACCAGTGTTTCTGTTCGGGACAGCTAGGTCTGAAAAATAAAAGAAAGAGGCCACTGGGGCTGGAGCCACAGGGGGTTGGAGTAACTGGATTCCCACGCTGGGGTTTTGCTGGGGCTATAGTTCTGCAGGGGTTGAGCCAGTGGGTCGGGAGGCAGCCGCCAAAGCTGAACCCCTGCTCTCATCAGCTTTGAGCGTGTTCATTTGCAGCCTCCAGCTGCCTGCAAGGCTTGAAAAATCCTGATCTTTTCCTGCTTTGGCAGTCATGCCAACTAAAGGTTTCCCTGTCTCCTTTTTTATTTTTTTTTAAAATTATCAATATAAGGCAGAAACCCATCATTCCCCAGCCTGAAGCAAAAGCAGAGAGTAAAACACATTTAAATGATGTTGCTTCAGAGGTGGAACAAGCCCAAACAGCTAAATCTGTGAATGCAAGGATGTCTATAAGGATCCANAAAACCCCAAAAAACCCAAACACACACACCACACACCAAACAAACAAAACACCACCCCTCCCCAAAAAAACCCTACAAAGGCTCTTACAGTTTTAAATGAAACAAGGAAGAAAAAGCAAGCATTTCCCATGTCCACACTTTCTCTTCTCCCAATGCCAGCCCATGTTTTATTTCAAAGCACTTCCCTATGTATTACATGCACAAGTTTATTGCCACCCTACCAGCCACATGTTTTTCTCTATCTTAGTATTAGATACTTTACATTAATTCCAAAATACTAAAAGGGTCATTGGTGGGACAATAATATACTAATTTTGTATAAAAGCATACTAGAAAATTGACAAAGTTTTACAGATTTATGTGAGAAGGTAGTGTATAGAATCTAATCTTACAGTTAGTCACATTCAAGTAACTAACCTTTGTGACCCCTCCCATTGATTTGAAATGTTTTTAAAAAAATGGTGATGGAAATATGCTCATGCTATTAAAGGACAAAAAAATAAACTACACAAAAAAAAACCCAAAACAAAAAAACTTGCTCCACCCACCACATTTAACTACAAACATCCAAACAATCATTTTTAAAGGGAGCTTCAATTTGGTTTTCAGTATTTTCAGTCTCAACAAACACACTAAATGAATTACAAATGTATTTGTTCTTCAGTAAGAGGAGTACCTGAACACTTCATGAAGTTCCAGTGAACTCTTATAACCAAAGCATTACTACCATTATAGCAGAGAAGACTACTCTGATTGCTACATGCTTTAGCCAGTTACCTAATCCTTCTGATTCAGTTTCTCTGTGTACTGGCAGCAACATCTGACTTCCTTCCTACACAGGAGTAGGAAGTCAAATGCTGATACTAAATTAGGAGGAGCTGTGGACTCTCTTCAGGGCAGAGAGGCCTTATAGAGAGATCTGGACAGACTAGAGAGCTGGGCAATCACCAACCGTACGAAATTTAACAAGAGCAGTGCCCAGTTCTGCACCTGGGATGGGGTAATCCTGGTTATACATACAAACTGGGGGACGAGAGGCTGGAGAGCAGCCCTGTGGAAAGAGATCTGAGGGTTCGAGTTGATGGCAAGTCAAATACAAGTCAACAGTGTCCCCTTGCAGCCAAAAGGGACAACTGTGTCCTGGGGTACATCAAAGACAGCGCAGCTAGCCAGTCGAGGGAGGTGACTGTCCCACTCTACACAGCACTGGTGTGGCCCCACCCTGAATACCATGTGGGGTTTTGGGCACCTCAGTTGATATAAGGAGGACATCCAACTATTAAAGTGTGTCCAGAGGAGGGCAACCAAGACGGTGAAAGGTCTCAAGGGCAAGACTTAGGAAGAGCAGCTGAGGTCACTTGACTTGTTCAGTTTGGAGAAGAGAAGGCTGAGGGGTGACCTCATGGCAGTCTACAGCTTCCTCACCACGGGCAGTGGAGGTGCTGATCTCCTCTCTGGTGGCCAGCAATAGGACACGAGGAAAGGGAATGAAGCTGTGTCAGGGGGAGTTCAGATTGGACACTAGGGAAAGGTTCTTCACTGAGAGGGTGGTCGGTCACTGGGGAGGAGGATCCCCAAGGAAGTGGTCACGGCACCCAGCCTGTCAGAGCTCAGGGAGCATCTAGATGATGATGCTCTTAGTCCTACGGTTTAGTTTTAAGTAGTCTTGCGAAAAGCAAGGAGTTGGGACTAAATGATCCTTATGGGTCCTTTCCAACTTGAGACATTCTATGATTCTATGAGGGGAGTGATCTGAACTATGATTACTTTTATCAGCAGTTGGACAGGAACGCTGTGTATGGCTTATCCTACCATCTCTCTTTAAGAGGAATGACTTGAAGGATTTTGAGGTCTCTTTTCTTCAAGAAAAAAAAAACAACAAAAAATAAAATAATCTGATCCTCCTCCCACTCCCTTCATTCCTCTCTCTCTCATAATATCAAAGGGCATTTTACACAATTTTTCAATTTTGGCCTTCATTTTTCTTCACTTATTCTGTGTCTACAGATTTACATATCACAATCACTAACAACTGACGTCAAAATCAGGTTAAGACAAACAGAATAAAGAATAAAATGCTTTATTCAACCAGAAGTACAAATACCAATATGAAATTGAACATCTTCTGAATTAATCAGGCTTAAAGCCACACAGAAAATAAATATGAACTGAATAGCTGCAATGCATAATTGTGTTGAATTTAGCTGTTCAAGACTAATGAACAGTCTTAAGACTCCTAACTTCAGGGAGATGGAAAATTTTTGATTATTCAAAAGCAAATGAGAGCTACAACAAGAAGAACTGTACATGTAATAAACTCTTACCCCCTTTGGCTCAGGCACAATCAAATGAGTACACTTATTATTGAGGCTCAGCTGGCAATTCCCTCCATAAAAAGTAATCAAAGCCCACAGCGTACTTCGGTCTTCAGATGAAACCTAAAAGGAAGGTAAATAAGCCTTTTAGTTCTATGCAACCAGCTGCCTTTTTGAGTACAATCCATGACATGCCATTTACAAGTCTGGCTAATGTATTACCTATCACTTTTAAATACCAAATTAGCATGAAAGTTATGGAGAAAAAAAAGGGTGGCAAAGAGACACAAGAAAAGACATTAAACAATAATTTTTAACCTGCACAGAGAAAAAGAAAACATTTTTCACTCCTGAAAAACTCAACATTAATATATCACCTTCCACAAGAGAAAAAAGTTAGTGATCAAGCAAACAGGAATTACTTATCTTAGACAACCTGTTTAAATACATTAAACAGAATTTTAACAAGCAGAACAAAATAATAGCCTGTGTAAACACATGAAGGGTTTATTTTTAACAATTTATGTCACAGTGACGTCCCCCTCCCCTGCTAAGAAAGCCACGTGTTTAAGCCATTACCATTCAGAGTTAGCGACACTATTACAGTAATAATTTGTTAAAAACATCTAATGCACATGTACACATATATTCCTTTAACACCTAAGGCCTTGTCCTGTCCATCTGCACACACAAAGTGGTCACCAAAAGGCTTCTCAGATCTACAGAGCTGGCTATGAACACGAGCCACTGAAGCACCACCTTTCCACTTACTTTACTTGCTGACACTGTTGTTAAGGTTTCAGTGCATAAGCAGTTGACTGAATATTGTGTTAATGCCGAAATAGAAGAACAGGAGTAAAGACTTTATAGTCTAGTGTACTCTGCATTTTAGAATCACCATATGGCTGAATAAAAGACAAATCACTGATTGAACGTTCACAGTTTGAAATGTTCATGCCTTCACTTCCCATGAAAAAACTGTTTTAGGTGATAACTCACCTAACATACAGAAAAAAAAGTCATAGTACCTGGTATCTCTCCTCAAAAAACAAAGCATCACAGGCATATTGTACATTGGAGTAGACTGAAAGGTGGTTCAGTTCTTACCTGAGAGAGACAGGCAGTGACTCCAAAAAAGATCTGACATGATTCTGGAGAAAAGCCATTTACACTGGAAAGCAGGTGTCAAGGATGCAAAATAATTTAAATTAGTTTCCTGAGGGACATTAGAAGGAAATTAAATAGTGTGCATAGTACTTCTCAGATATTATCAAGTGTTTGACCATTCAAAACCAGTTAGCTTTTCAAGCATGCTTGCTCTTTCCAATTCAAGTTTTATGCATAAGGAAAAAACTGATGTGCAAACTGGATCAGGACACCTCTAATATTATGACCAATTTTTATGACATTAAAAACTTCCCTCTCCCCAGAACATCTCCCTCAGCCAATCTCGGGATGCTAAACACAGGAAGTTTAGGTTACAGGAGTCAAGTCACTACCAAGAACTTCTTTTCATTATCAAGTGCTTATTTTCCATGCTTAAAAATACAGGAGAATCTGAAGAAGAAAATTTTGCTACAGCCAGCAACATACAATATAGAAAGAATATGATGCACAAGAGATTTGATAAAACAAGTCAGACAAAGAAAAGCATGTTTTTCTAAAATAAAAGCTAATAGCAGTCACCTGTAAAAAGTCACAGTGCCTTTTTTGCACGCTTACTAAAAAAAAAACTGGCAATTTGGTGGATGACTTCATTTAAAACCAGTAAGAAATAAAAGCACAGTCTTAAAAGAAAAAAAGTTTAAAAGTAATACAGAAGCCAGAGGTTTCAAAACCAGTAGTTTGGTAACCCAATGGTAGAATTTTTGATTGAAGACATTTCGTGCAACTTAACCTGCCTTTTGCAATTTCACAAAGACTGGAAAAGTAGAAACAGGTTCCTAGCATACAGCATGGTTATTAAGTCCACAAAAGGCCCTGAACAGCAAACACCTCAAGGGACAAGTTCATATGTCAAGAAAAACAACATACCAAACAAAGTATTAGAGAGAACATCTGCAAACAGTAGTAGGGTATACAGTAAACAGTATACACAAGTATCAAATATTCCACAGCTCAGTTTTTCCTACGGAGGTACAACACTGCATTGGAAGTTGGCCTAGCAACAGAAAAGGGGAGGGGGGGAAATCTAGCAGCTACTGTGAAACACAAACTGAGAAAACATCACACTGGGATGATGTAAAAAAACATAGAAACACAGCCTGAAACTAACACGAAGCTTTTCACCATGCTTTCAAAATTCAATAAGATCTCTGGTAGCAATGCGTATTTGTTTTCAGATGCAGGAAAGGGATAGATAAATGAAAACAGCATGTGAAAAAGAGCAGTGAGAATTTTTACAGACCTAGTAGATATGACTTACATGTGAAAACTAAAAGACCAGAATTCATGTGTTTAAGAACACATTTAAGACAACACACCCTCAAATCCTTTAAATCCTGTCAAATTAAAAGAGTTGTAATTTGCTCTCCCTGTTCAGAGTGGCTCAGGTAAATCAAGACAGGGTTAGATGGCAGCATGGTAACGGGGTTAAACTCTAGCAACACAACAGTGAGGCACTGTAAGGTGACTGGGGAGACTATGAAATCTCCACTGCAGGAGCAGCATGAAAAAGGAGAGAACGGTTTGATGGAAGTGACCTGGGAAAGACAGACAGACCAGCAGACATTTCCCTTTTCTACACTTTCGTATGATTTTTTGTTACGATACATGCAAATCTTGCTGGAAAAAAATGACTACAGAAACAGATGTGCATCATGTTATAAGTACACATGGAGATCTTTGTAATGAAACAAAATTGCTCTCCCCACGTTGTTGACAGATGATGCACCAGCAATACTTGAATTCCGAGACCCACAAGAGACAACATACAGCAAGATGACAACAAAGCCCAAAGCACTTTAAAACTTAAGAACAGATTACTGACATTATCCAGAATACTCCAGGAAGTTCAAGTCTGATGAATGTCCTAAATTTCACTGTGTTGCTTCGTATCTCATCTAAGGTTGAGATTCAGTACTGGATCTTTCAAAAATGTACACTTGTCTACTCCCTGCCTCAACATCTGCTGGCACACAAAGGAGCAACAGCTCGGCATTTAATTTTTAGAAGGTCCATCAGCTTGACTGCAGCTTGCAGTCTCTGAAGAATAGGCATGAAATAGACCCTCTTAAAACAGTTATAGGCAGCACAACAATGATGTTCCAAGTGGGTCTGGAAAACACAAAAGAGGGACTGAAACAAAACTTTTTTTCCTCCTAGAAACAAAAATTCAAAGTGCTCTGACTCTCTTTCATCTGTACAAGACTGTGGAAAAATAAGCCTTCCTCATTCTTGCTTTTGCTGCTGTCAAGAGAATTAAGAAAGAAATCATCAGCCCTCTTTATGGCATTATAACTGAGGTTTCCACAAATGAAACTGTCTTCCTTCTGAAGGGAAGGCTGCCTCCACATTCATTTTTCTGTTACTTCCCTTCAACTGCAGGTTAGTCAGATTTTGCAAACATCAGTTAGCAAGAAACATGAGAACACTCTGCCTTCAGAAGCGCCCCCGGTGAAAACAACTTTCACAGTGGAATGTTAAAATGTATTTATAAGAAACAGGCAAAATTAGTAAGCTCTTATATTGTACTAAATCCTTCTATGTTAAACTTCACCTTCAGTAACTGACAGGCAAATGCCCATCAAGTAAGTACTGGAATTGGTAAGCCAACATAAAAATCTTTAAGGCTCTTACTAGATCCATACATCTAACTGCCAAAAGGTGTTTCTAAGACTTGTTTCTTCACAAATTCAATGACCACTTTGAGCATTACATCTCCAAATTAAAACATAAACAAAGAATCTCAAACCTCTGCCTAAACAGGGTCCAAAACCAATCAACTGGAAAAAGTAAGCTCTTAACTACCATATTTTTTTTCATTATGGTAGCACCTGAAACCCTAATGAAAGGCCGGATGCCACTGCACTAGAAGTCGTAAAGAGACTGAAACAGAACAAAGACTTAACAACCCATTTTAGTGAACACTATAAGGCTCAGAATGAAATCTAAAAACACCAGGTTCTAAGGACATGAAGTCAAAGGTCCAAAGACATTTATTGCTGACAGGTGTACAAAACTTCCTTCTTCCATGCAACCCAAGAATACGGTATTACTGAGACCTGGTCTTTTAATTTGGCCATTCCTATATACCGGCAATAAAGCCTTCCTGAGCAATAGCCATTCAGGGCTACAATCACACATTTATTGCTACAATTTAGTTATGGACTGCGTCACTCAACGGTTTTATCTGTCTTTAATGCCCCAGTGTTATCTATTTTAACATGTTTCCTATAGAAATGACTCAATTTGAACTTAAAGGATACGGCAGAAGAGCTCCACAGCGAACAGACAAGATCACCCAGGAAGGCTGAAAAGCAAAAAAAACCACAAGACATTAAAAACCTTGTTTTGCATGTGTGAAATATGAATTACCCTCCAAGTTCGTACTACAGCTGGTTTCAATATACATCTCCCAGCTTTAAGTGTTTCACAGACATTATAATTAGACCTTTACAAAAAAAGACCATTCTGATTTATTTGTAAGAGTTAATATAAAGACCGCTCAAGTTGTGCAGCAACATGCAAGCAAGACCCCTTTCTCTTGTCCTTCTATTGTGCCAGGAAAACTATTTACAGTATTTATTCATCCTCTCCCTTTTTTCAGTTTTCCCTGCTCTAAAAAAAAAAAATCCCTTACCTTACACTCATCACCAGGGAGTCAGGAACCATAACCTTATATAGAAAGGACCTTCTCAACACACAGGCGTGAGGGCTGCCAAGCACACAGGTGATGACCCCTAACTGACAGAGTTCTGGGACAGTATTCCTCCCTCTGGGAGAGCAGGAGGTGGTGGAGAAGGGAGGAGGTAACAGGACAGTGGTCCCAATACGGCACATAAGGAAGAAAGGCGAAAGAGTGGTATCGCGTTCAGTATGAAATTTCCTCAAAAAACAAACAAATATGTTGTGGTAACTATGTACATAGTGCCCCAATTCTCGCTATTCCCTCGCCCTTAGAAAAAATTCATTAAGAAAATGAACTAAAACCAGACAATTCATAACTCCTCAATCCTATGGAAAAAAATGGGAGATTTTCCTCCCTCAAGTTTTCCTTATTCTCTATTAATTTCTCTTCATAACAAGCTGCCTTTGCCTTTGACTTCCATTCCCTTAATACTTAGCCTAATCTTCTTGATTGCAGAT
This sequence comes from Syrrhaptes paradoxus, assembly GCA_013400615.1. NCBI lineage: Eukaryota > Metazoa > Chordata > Aves > Pterocliformes > Pteroclidae > Syrrhaptes > Syrrhaptes paradoxus. Next base: position 31,879 of record VZTO01011719.1, read on the forward strand.
CATGTTGTGATGTTTTGAGGTCAAACTAAGTGACATTACTGAAAGACTTGCTCTCGTTTGGCAAAAAGTTTAGTTAATAGCAGTTATAAAGAAAATTAAGTTATTTAAGTAAACAGCATTAGAAAGCAGAAAGCATTGTCACAATGTTGATGTCCTTCCTTCACATGAGAATGGCAGCGGTCTTCTTGTTTATCAGATTAAAGTTATGCTGCAGAACAGTTCAGAAAAAGGAACTAAAAACTAATCAGCACACCCACTACAACAATAATGTCTCTAGCTAAGCACCTTTTATTTTTTGGAATTAAATAATACTTCTACACTGCCAGGTGAACTCTCAAGACATAACCTATCAAAATTCTCTACTGCCACCTGCAACTGTATGGAAAAAATAACCCAAAATCATGTACTCAAAGGTACCGGCAGTGAAATACTAGTGTTCTTCCTTCTTGCTAAATGACACATTCACATTTTCAAACATGAAGCCAGAATCTTTCACTGGAAAAATAACCCAGTATTGCAAGACAGCAGCAAAATACTGGTAATTCCAGTATGAGTAAGAAAAAAAAAAAAAAAAAAAAAAGAATTTCCTCCTGTTTAAAATTAGCATAATACACATATGCAGAATCAATAAAATCATTTTGCACCTTGCCAGTCATGTGTTTTAAAAAACCCTCATCAGTCTAACACTTATTCTAAATTGAGGTTTTCCATTGCCAGAAGCCTGTAAGATCATTTCCATCAGAAACATTTCTAAAGCACAGCTAACAGGACACCATCTCACAGATGACTGAAAGAATAATCTTAACAAAACCAAAAAAACCCCAAACCACTGATAGATACAGAGCAACACGAAAAAGGAGAAAAGAGAATTGCAACAGAAGTCTACCAGTCAGGATACAAGTTTGTGTAACAAGAAGAGAAGATTTAGATTTTTAAGAGATATGTTTCATTTGATCATCATCCAAACATGCATGTTTTCTGTTATATGAAGCATCCATGTCAGTACTTTGACAGTAGGATGGATGAGTCACTCACCTTTACTACAGGGAGATCAAAAACTTCACGAGATTCTCCAACTTCTGGATTGTCCCCATCTTCTGAAATAATATGCGAAGCCAGTGCATTGTAAGAAACTTCCTTTGCTTTCCCAGCTTTCAGAAGTTGAATAACCTAAACCCAAAAGAGAAGAGGGAGAAGTCAACAACTTCTTGCACCTTTTATTTGAGAAAAATGTTAAGGCAAGAACACATAACACATAGGAGGAATTAATATGACCTTCTCTCTTGGTTGTCCTCCTGTAAGCGTCTAGCACTCTTTTTGAAGTTGCCAAATGCATCCCATTTAAAACCTGATCAACAATGGTTTACACCTCTACCATATTTTAACCAAACAAGTTGAAGGTTTACCTTCCAAAATAATTCAGGCTGGGGCAGAAATCTGGAAAGTGTCAAAATTTTTCCAAAACATATATTCCTCAAAAAAATCTCAAAATAATTTTCTCTCGGGCAGGGTAAGAAAACTCTTCAGTGTTTGTTTTTGTATACAGTAGCTTTGGAAGCATTTGAGCACTTGAATATACTTTAAAAGAAGAGCTCAAGGTTAAAAAAAAAGGTAACCCAATGATTGCCTTAGAAAAAGTAACATCACGACTGTCCATTGCAGTCTTCATAAGAATTCTTCCAGAACTGGCAAGTTATTTACTTGGACAAAGAAAAAAACAAAATGTTCATGCATTTTCTGTAAATGTTCATTTAACAGCTAAGAAAAGAATTCCACCTTCACCAAATGCATTTGGTTCCAATATTTCTAGATCCAATCAATATACCTCATCCCAGAGCATATGAGTAAGTCTGAAGAAGCCATCCAGCTGCTCCAAACAATGCAGCCAGACAGAAGAACCAAGGAGAGAACATGTCTAATACCCCCTTGATATCAGAAGGATCTGTAATCAAAAAAAGAGTTGTAATGACTGCCTGGGAAAGGGAAAACATTCTAACAAAGGGTTGACATATTGGGAAAAGAAGTGATAGAGGACAGAGAGTGATTTAGAGAAATAAGACAAAAAAAAAAAAAAAAGTAGGACACATGCCCCCTAAGTTACTGCATTTTAGGCCTTAGCTTAAATCCAGTGAAATTTCATGTTTTGTGCATATAAATTTTAGCTTTTTTCTCTCCCACTAAAGTCTGTGTTGTAAGAAACAAGAGGAATAGTTCAAAACAAAGAAGGAACTCAATGGGCATACAAAAAAATTAAAATAATAATAAACCAAGAGATAACCAGAAACCAAATATCCTGCTCAACATCCTTATGCTGCACTTTTATCTCTTTCTGTACAACATACCAATTTTAACTGGTGTTACCAAAGCACGATGGTTTGTATTTACATCTTTTAGGAAAGCAGGAAAAGCATTTATTAAAAACATAATAGCTGGCAACTACTCATCAGCCCCTGTAAGGTGTGAGCAGCCAAGTGCACAACCCAGTGGAATGGATTCAAAGCTGGGAGCCTGCAGCCCAATTCTCCCTCATTTGCCAAAGAACATCCAGGCACAGTTCCAAACTTTTGTTTCCCTTCTAGTTGATGCTGCATATGTTTTAATAGGTAGTGGGTATGCAGTTATTCACCTGAACATATTATCTTTTTCAGAGTGCTCACTTCTGTTAGGCCTGCTTTAATATTTATTAAGACAACTGGTCTTCCATGAAACCATTTGGAAACTTAAGCTGATCAAAGTGCCCTCCTCCCCAAAAGATGAGGGAGGAAACTTCTCAAAATCAAGCTAGCATCTGTTTGCATATAAAGTAAAAAACTTCAAATATATTTGTAAGTTTTACATTAGTAAAGGAACAACATTTCATGATAAAAACTGTTTAAAAGCTACTTCTAGAGTTCAGTTTAGACTTCCTCCTTTCTGCCTGGGTCCAGAACACAACTGGTAAATACTCCTCTTGTTCAGGTTGCTCCCAGGGTACCACAGAGGGCAGTGACAGAAGGGAGGACAAAGGCTCCCACCAAGAACTGGCCCAAAGCTCAGCACAACACACTTCCTCACTCTGACTTGGCTCCGCAGCCCAACCCAGGCAGGACTCTGCCCTCCCTGGTGCCTCGTGCTCCCAAGGGCTCACCAGTCCAGGCACCAGTGCAGACAGGAGCGAGCCCTGGCCTCTGTGTAACGCTGTGCCATGCCAGCAAGCTCTTTCAGAATCCAGAGCACCAGGGGGAACAGTCTTTAGCCAGGCCAGCCGGACACAGAAACAACTCAGGTGCACATGACTTCTCAACTGGAGCATCACTCATGAAGAGAAAGTGGCTGAACAGCTTCTAGCACGACCTGATCTAGGAAGGTGTGTAGCCGCTTCTGTGCGCTGCTGTGCCTGACCTTATCAACTCCGCCAGAGCCTCTTTCCATGTCTGCCTGCAACCTAGAGAAGCCATCCACAAATAGAGGAGAATTTAGTGTCTATATTATATAGAGCAAATCAAAGCCCTAAGACAATGGCATCAATTGTTAAGAAGAATAACACTTAATATAAGAAAGAAAACTAACTTAAGAGAATGCTTGTTTACCCAGTCCATGGGAATACCGCTGATTGTCTTGCTACGCCAACACAAAACTACATGCCTTCCAGGACACTATTTATATGACAAATGATATACAAGAGTCCTATGGGGTTTTGCACTCATCTACATACATATAACATTGCTGCTATAGGTTTGGTTTTTTTTAAATACAAGAATTCTTATTCAAGCTCTAACACATTGTCAATAATTTTATGTCTAAAGGCCTGGGGATTTTTTCCTGTTCTTTAACTACAGTCCTAGACTGTGTTTCTTTCAGCATATAGCCCTACTCCTATGAATAAAAACCATCTCAACAGGTCAGTGCCTATGTCTCAAGTTCACTGAGAGGCCTACAGGACTCACTGAACGCCAGGACATGAGATCAACAGAACCCAGCGGTGAACAAAGACTCAACTGCAGCAACTACCAAAGCAGCAAAGACTTTAATTTCAGTGTGAAACATGTAGCGAACTGTTTGTGCGAAGGCGCTGTCCTAAAGCTAGATATGGTAAACTTCAAACACTTGTCTAATTGGACACACCACAGAAACTTTTTTTTAACCACTTTCACCCAACATGACTGGGTGCTATTAACTGTACCGCCAACCTTGTCCTCCAGGGCACTGCCCGAGGCCAGAGGGATGGATGGTCACTTGGCAGCACCTTCCGCCCCTTGCCTGCTCTGGACCCGGGCAGAGAAACACGGACACGGCACGGGAACCACACCAGCACCTCCGTGTGCTCAACCGCTCTGAGAGGTCCCGGACGGGCACCAGAGCCCCGGGGGTCCCGGGCGGTGCTCCTGCGCCCTACACCGAGGCTGGAGGGGTGTCGGGCCGGGAGGGAAGCTCCAGCTTCGGGAGGGAAGCTCCCTTCGTGAAGCCACCCCCCGCGGCGAGCGGCCTGTCACCGTCCCCGCGCGAATCCGGACACACCGGCGGGGCGGGGACCGGCGGGGCTGGCGCAGCGGGACGCTGAGGGCGGGCTGGGGGGGGCCGAGCGCGGCCCTACGGAGCGCCCCGCAGGCGGCGGGGCGGGAGAGCGGTGGCGGGTGGCGGCGCTGGCCGCGGGCATGGCCGCGACCGCCCGTTTCCCCCCTCCCCAAACGCTCCCTTAAGCGCGAGCTTCCCCCCCCCCGCCCTGCCCCGCGCGCCCTCCCTGGGAGGCGGTAAGGCGCGTGCTGCGAAACGGCGCGTGAGCCTCGAGCCCGCGCGGGAAGTGTCGGCGCGGGGAATGGAGCTGGACGATGCCACAGTCCCCCCCCCGGGGGGGGGAGAGCAGGAAGGAGCTGAGGGAAGGGGAGAGGGGGAGGGTGACCCAGTACCTTGGGGTCGATATCTCCCACCACGAAGAACTTGACATCTTTGAACATCTCCTCCGGGACTTTCAGCTCCTCCTCGTCCGCCGCCATGGTCCCGGCCGCCAGCTCCGCGCCCCCTCCCCGATATCCCCCGCGCTCACTGTAGAGAGCCGCCGGGGCCCGGGTCTCCCGTCCCCTCCCCCAGCCGAGCCGCCGAACCGCGCGAGCAAGGCGCGCGCTGCGGGACACACCATCCCCCGCCGGGACGCAGGGGGGGTGGAAGGGGGAGGGGAGAGCCGCTCGGACAAAGCGGCTCCCCCCGCCCGATCAGCCACCCCCGCTGCCGCAGCACAACACCCGCTCCTGATCCACGGGCTCTATCTCTGCTCCTCCTCCTCTCTCCGAACCGGACCGGGAACCAGCATCCGGGTCCGAAACTTCCCCCGCACGGAACGCGATGGACTCGCCCCGAACGACAGAGGCGGGCAGCGGGGATACCCGGACCCGCCCATTGGCAAGCCGGCGAGGGCAGGGGGGAGGGGAGCGCACCGCCCTCCAGTCCCGCCTCTCAGGGCCGCCCCAGGCCCCGCCCCGCCGCACCTGGCCCCGCCCCCCCGTTCCCGCCGTGTGGGGGGCGGCGGCGATCCTTCAGACTCTACCCAGGGGCCGCCAGCCGCGGACTCGGCACCGGCCCTCGTCCCCGACACCCCGAAGGCGGACACCCCTGCGGGCGAAGAGGCCTGTACGGGGCCGAGGGGATCAGTGAGGGACGGCCAGCGGCCCTCTGAGGCTTCAGTGTCCCTCCTGAGCCCTGGTCCCTGAGCTGGGCCTGGCGTGGCTCTGAGGGCCTGAGCGAGGCTGGAGCCGCGCTCCTCATAGTCACAACCAGGGTGAAGGAGTCAAGGCCTGTGGTACTCCCGTTTCCATCACTTCCAGGCTTTTGTCTCGAGTCATCAGGGGAAATCAACAGCCAGCGGCTTACCACTGCAAGCAGTGACCGGAAAAACCATATCCTATGTACACTGCACACAAGTGACAACATTTTGCGCTTCCCAGTTTCAAAACATTTTTTCGGCTCATCAAAAACCTTTCAAAATTCATAGAATCATTTAGGTTGGAAAAGACCCTTAAGGTGATCAAGTCCAACCATAAAACTAACAGGGCCAAGTCTACCTAACTTCAGATAACTGATCAGGAAACAGAAATCATCACTTTATATAAATTACCTTTGTCGTTAACAGAGCAATGAGCGCTTTCAGACCTGGGGTATTTTAAACCTCTCTGTGTTCTCAGATAAATCTTACCCCCGCACTATGCTTTCCAAAGGAGTTTTGGACATCACATAATACTTTCACATGGACAATATTTCCCTCCCATACTTAAGAGCAAATGTTATGCGATGGCATCAAAAAGCTTACTGAAATAAAAATACAGGACACCTAGTGCTTGCCTCCTATCTACAAGGCCTGCCACACTTTCCCAGGAGAAAATTAGATTTCTTTAACCTGAGTCATTCTTGAAACATACCCGGTAGAAACTGTTAATCAAGCAATTTATTATTTATCTGGTATTTGGGCGAGAGGTGAAGTAAAATTTGTAGTATACTAAGTTCCTAACTTCCTTCTCATCCTTTTTCAAGGAAGACGTCATCTGCCTTTCTTCTGGTCTCATGGATCTCCACATGACATCTACCCCGTTCTACCTCAGCTATGTAAGAAATACCCAACCTACCACCTGTTCTTTTCCTTCTCCAGAAAGCAATCTTACCCTTGGGTTGCAGATTTTACTGTGTTGCCCCCCCCAATTACGATTTACTTTTTTTAGTGAAAATGAAGGTAAAAAGTCCTTAAACTTTTATATGATACACTTTTCTATTAGTACAGGAAAAGAAGCTGAAATAACCATCCGCTTTTAACTCTATCTCTGTCATCCAATAATTCATATTTTAATCTCATGATCTTTTCTAATAACTCTTGTTGTGTGTCATTTTCTTCTGCCCCAGGTATTTATTGAACTGTCTTTGAAAAACACTTCTCTGAGCCTTGCCTTCCTTCATAGCCACTTTCCAGGTCGCCAAGTCCAGCCCCCGCTTTTTTTGTTCCATAATTTTCACTCTTTCCAACTCCATTTTTGATCCATTTTGACTTCTCACTAAATTAGAACTACTTTGTCCAAAGTCTTCAGTCACCTGCAGCGAAATATTTTTCTTATTCTTCATGATCTATCAGATACCATTAACACTATTGCATCCTGAGTCCTTTCCTTTTGGATTTCAGTGCCTCTGTAATCATCTGCATCTTCCAGCACTGGTAATTCTCACCTCTTTTCTTTCGTAAATATCTCTGTCTCTCAGGTTTCTCTTCCACATTTTTTCTGAGATTTTTTCTCTTCATTATGTCATTTATTACTTGGCTTCATCTTCTTTCTCAGTGTGATTTTTAAATTGCCCCTTCTCACAAGAGTACTTCCCTTATATCTAATCTCGTATGCTATTCCCACTCCACCAAAGAAAACCAAAGTGATTTGTCCTCCTAATTTCCCCCCTCAGCCTAGTCTCTTTGTTGCTCTAATAAGTTCCCCCTGGCCTTCCTATCCTTTGCATTTACCACAGCCAAATTATTTTTAGTTCTTTGTACAACTCCAAGATTACAAGCATTTCAAATCCAGTGCTATGCTGTCTGGACTGTAATACTGACAACCATGATGCAAACAACCAGCACACTTTGAACATGATTTTTTAATAATAATGCCCCTTCCCAAACTTTCAGCTGAAACTGTGCTGTGGCAGCATCAGGTTGGGCCACTTTGGATTCGTTCAGCTAGTCAAATTAGAAGAATATGAGAAAAAGTTAGTATTTTAAATACCAATAATTTGAAAATTCTCTACAATGTATCATATGTTACCAATACAAGGTCAGATTACTGCATTAAATCACTGAAATTCATTGCAAAAGCAGTTTTCCACTAAAGGTTACACATTAATAAGTTGTCAACCTTAACCAGAATTTTCTTTTTGACTAATTATGACAAAAATCCAAGAATAAAGTTTCATTTCATCCACATTTCATCCTAATGCAATGTGAAAAAAAAAAAGAGAGTTTAAGAATTGGCTAAAATAGCTTTACTAAAATAAATTTATTTTATAAACTCAGTCCTGGAAAGCAAAGATAAAGTTGTTGGGAGCTGTGACCTGGGATATGGGACACTTGGGTCTGTCCTTCTCTTCCTGAAGGGAGTAAAAGCAGCTTCACTGAGGCACCAGGTAGGTGCAGCTGCTGGATGCCTGCATCTTCTGTATCATCTTTATCCACAGAGCTTCTGATAAAAGTGGGAAGAATGAGACCATCACATCCTCCTTCTACCAGATGAATAAGCACTGCAAGCATCTCCTGGACAGAGCCCCGTAGCTGCGCTTGATAAAAGAAGAAGTTGGAAAATCTTGCCTGAGCTCAAGTAGATGTCAGGTAGTCAACCAACTGTGCAGCACAGCCAGAGCAAAGGCATTTCTCTGTGTGCCATGAAACAACACACAGCAACACTTCTATAGAAAACTTTCCTGATAGAAGTTTAGACACCTAAATATATATATTTCTCCCTAGTGGACTTCCATACTGTCCAGCCAGAGGGGGGGCAGGATGAGGCCACTGGTGCTGTCCATGTTGGTGTGAGTGCTCTGAGTGTGTCTGTGATGTGTGTGGCTGGCCGTGTATACATGTAATTATATAGTGTGTGTGTCTGCTTCTGTGTGTGCCGGCTGGGAACACATTTTCAGCCCCACTACTGGTTGGACCTGGAGACACGGAGCAGTAGCAGCCTCATCTCTTGGGCTGTTGAATCCAGAATGACATATTTTCATCTAGCAGTATTCATCCTCCCCATTCATTTCATCCTCTTTCAGAAGGTCTGCAGACGTTCCCTGTCACATCGCTGGACTTGTGCCCATCACATAATGTGGGATGCTCAGTCACCCAGTGATGTGCTCATGTGTCAAGACAAACAACTGTTGGATGCCCGTAGACCTGATCACCATGAGACTAGTTCAAAGGAATTTGACTTTTGCAGAGGTGCTGAACACATGGCAGAACCGTAATCTATTCAAGAAGTGTCCAAGACTGGACTCTTACTTTAAGTACAGTCTTTGATGCAGCCACAACAGTGTTATTGCATGGGGGCAACTACTCACAGAGACCAATCATGCCTTAATACGAGTTCCCTTCTGGGCTTAGTTATTTTAGTGAAAGGACTGAACAGAGATTGGCAGAACAAGAGTTCTGTACATCAAAGTTTATGACCATGTTTCCAGAAAAGCTGTAAAGAGATGTTTATTTCGCAATGGGCATTGCTTACACATTGTGAAACCCCACTCAGCTGACATGATTTGTGCAGACAATTAGTCTTTGCTTACATAAATGCCTTATTTGTGTGCACAAATGATTATATGAAAAATTCATACAGACCTACAGTATCAAATTTAGGCATAATTGCTTGTGAAAAAAAACAGCAGTTTGATTTTTTTTTCTTGCATTTAATTAAGTTCAGAGTTTGGATTAAATTGTATATTTGTATAATGAGCAGAAGGCTTTCCGCGCCCTTTGTTAATAATATCTACTTGTTTGGTAGCAGCTGGCTCTCTAGATGTTACTTTTCCAATAAAACAAAGCACCCAGTTTTTTACAGAAAGCTGATGTTAGTTTCAATGTTTCTGGAAAGCTGTTGAGAAGTCACGGAAGCCATGTTTCCTGCTTTATCACCATACCAATTCCTTAACGTGAATAAGGATCTGGTTTTATAATCTGAACCAAAATATGCCAAACAGGTACATAGAGGGCTCTGCTCTGACTTAAACTGTCTATGCATTTTTCCTCTTTCCTTCAGTGGGACTATTTGCAATGGCAAATATGATTTATAATTAAAAACTTTCTTTTTTCTTCAGTACTGCAACACTGAATCCTAAAAGGCTCTCTTGGAACCAAACGGTTCATTTTCCATTCTCTTCCAGTTCCACTGAGAACACCTTGTCATTTGCTTAACAGTTTTCTTTTTTAATGTAATAGTTACAGAATGTTTTGCTAGTGCCAAGTAACCAGGTGTACCTTTACTATGCCTGTACATAAGTGAGCAGGGGAGAAGAATCCTCATATTAGCACATATAACATAAGGGCATTTGTTATTAGAAGTGAAA
>VZTO01011719.1:42443-75695 GCA_013400615.1 Syrrhaptes paradoxus
GTGAAACCCCACTCAGCTGACATGATTTGTGCAGACAATTAGTCTTTGCTTACATAAATGCCTTATTTGTGTGCACAAATGATTATATGAAAAATTCATACAGACCTACAGTATCAAATTTAGGCATAATTGCTTGTGAAAAAAAACAGCAGTTTGATTTTTTTTTCTTGCAGTTAATTAAGTTCAGAGTTTGGATTAAATTGTATATTTGTATAATGAGCAGAAGGCTTTCCGCGCCCTTTGTTAATAATATCTACTTGTTTGGTAGCAGCTGGCTCTCTAGATGTTACTTTTCCAATAAAACAAAGCACCCAGTTTTTTACAGAAAGCTGATGTTAGTTTCAATGTTTCTGGAAAGCTGTTGAGAAGTCACGGAAGCCATGTTTCCTGCTTTATCACCATACCAATTCCTTAACGTGAATAAGGATCTGGTTTTATAATCTGAACCAAAATATGCCAAACAGGTACATAGAGGGCTCTGCTCTGACTTAAACTGTCTATGCATTTTTTCCTCTTTCCTTCAGTGGGACTATTTGCAATGGCAAATATGATTTATAATTAAAAACTTTCTTTTTTTTTCAGTACTGCAACACTGAATCCTAAAAGGCTCTCTTGGAACCAAACGGTTCATTTTCCATTCTCTTCCAGTTCCACTGAGAACACCTTGTCATTTGCTTAACAGTTTTCTTTTTTAATGTAATAGTTACAGAATGTTTTGCTAGTGCCAAGTAACCAGGTGTACCTTTACTATGCCTGTACATAAGTGAGCAGGGGAGAAGAATCCTCATATTAGCACATATAACATAAGGGCATTTGTTATTAGAAGTGAAACATAGTATTAAAAGAGGAGATACACTCCTTTCTATTACCTGCTAAGGAATGTGTCTGGCACATTAGCCCACAGGGAAAGGTGAATGAGATGTTGTGCGTCACATTGCAAGGATAAAAAACCAGCCCTAAGCTGCAGCTGGGTATGCCTTTATCAAAATACAGCCAGTGGGATGGTACACAGTGCAATTGCCCTGGTTGCACTTGCCTAAAGCCACTCCTGCTCCAAGATCTTCTCCAACGAGTGTAAGATAGTGCCACATCATTACAGGACTTGCGGGAGGTAGGTCTGCTGGGAGGGCTGCATAGTGGGTTTTAGCTAATAAAGGACTTAATTATGCCAACTGACACAGGGCTCTTGGAAACTGCAGAGTCTTCAGACATACGGCTGAAGGTTGCTGCCAGCATGGATGGGGGAGCAGGAGAAACCCTTAGTTAATCCTTCTCCTTTAAACCGTCCAGTGATAACAGACACACAAACTTCTGATACCTTGTTCCTAGTGTTGTAAAAATTCCTCATGGTTAGGGAGCCTTCTCTAATATCTGATCTAAATCTTCTGTTCTGTAAATGAGACTGATTCTTTCTTTCTGTGTTTCTCTCAGAGTACCAATAACCGTCTCTGTATAAATTGTCTAGATACATACTTTTTAATATAGATATATGCATGTAAAAATATATAACATTATGTTATAATACTCTCTTAATGAGTTCTCAGCCTGATTGTAATGCACCAGGAAAGAAGAATGCAAGTCCTGCCAGTGCTCTGGGTAAGAACAAATAATTTGCCACAAATAAAATGTGATGCTATAATTTATAGGCTCCATTCTTTGCATCTCAGAAGAAGTCTTTGCTTCTTCTCCTACTAAGGTACCTACCAGTTTCTGGATATTTTCTGAGTTTGAGAAAAAATGTTTGTGAAACATGGCTGGTAATTATCCCTATAGCCCTTCTTTGTAGCTTGTCAAGATTTCATTCACTTCCAGGCTTTTCATTTGGGTAAATTAGTATCATCAGTCAAACAACGGAGAATGGAATTTTCCTTTAAAGCCTGGCTTTCATTCATTCACTGAAAAAAAGTTAATGAAACCTGGAGTCACTAAAATTAGTTTTGCTAGAAAGGAACAAACTTGGCATTATTTGTTCCAAATCTTTATCTTTATGTGATTCAGAGGACACTAACACTTGTATTTATTTTTACGTTATTAATGCACAAATGCAGAAAAAGGCAACTGAAGTCAGTGGAATTCCAGAGCATGTTGCAGAACAGTGTGAAGAGCAAGCCTGGGTACTTCTCTGAGATGATCTCCATTACTCATTTATGGCTTTGTGTTTATGAGTAGAGTAAAAATCCTAAATTCATGCTGATAAAACTTTTACATCACATCACTCCCTTTCTCTATATTGTCCAGAAAGTTAAATGTCTCTTTTACTTATCCATAAAGAGGAATGGGTGGAAGATGCTTGCCTGAGGATGTGGCATCACATTACAGCTGTGCTATTCTCCTGGATTGTTGCTGCTGCTACTGCTAAGAGGGGCAGGTTACCTCCCTCCAGTCCATGACAGCCTGCTTGGTTGGTTGGTTGTTTTTTTGCCATAATTCTTCTGCTCCTCTTGGACAGGTTGTCTGACCAACATGGAGCCAAACTCACTGAAAGCAAACCATCTTGTTCAGTTCCTTGAGCCGGCTCAGCCTGGATTTATGTAAAGCCTGAAGCAGCATGAAAGAGAGGTCCACGCTGCTGAGGTGGGAAGAGTTGTCTGTTGCTAACTTAGATCCTCCAACCTGCAATTTCACTTAAGTTGGCTTAAACCACCCCAAAACCTCCCCTCGTTCTGGTTGCTCATTTCTTCCTCTGCACTTTTTTCAGCACTGCGCTCACACAATGCCTTGGGGGTGACCCACACTGATCTTGCTGAAAACAGCCTAATAAAAATGTTTGGTTTTTTCAAAGGTGATTTTTCTGACTCAGTTAACCCAGGAAACTTTCCCTGACTGATGTAAATTCACAGCAGCTCCATCATTTGTGGAGCAGTTCCTCCAATTTACAGAGAGTAAGGCCAGAAGGTCACATAGATTAACCTTTGATATGGAGCACAGGGAGCGGAATTGATCACGCCATTGTTTTCCTCTAAAAATAGCCTCAGCCTGGGAGCACATTTCTGCATTATGGCCTTCCCAAATGCTGGAGCTTAGAGCAGCATTTTCAGGGTAGCCGAAAGACATGTGCCTGCACATCCTTAAACATAGACTCAGAGGTATACACACTGATCTGCCTGTGATACGGTACAAACAGAGAAGCTGACAGCATTTGTCACACATTTGTGGTTGCAGCTGTGGGAGGCTCCCAGTACTTACACGTGGATGTTACTAAGCTATGCAGACAAGGAGTTCTTGTTGCAGGGTTGGACTACCACTTTCTTTTTCTGTGGAAGGAACCTGATTTCTATTTCTCACGTATTTGCAAATGAAACTAAGAACTTACATTGACATCCTTGAAAAATATGTTCTGACAACATCCTGGTAAGAGCCTTGTGGCTAGAAGAAATCAGTAGATCTTGTGGTCAGCCTTTCTCATAATTTGCCCTTAAATTTCATCCAAAATACTCTTGCTCTGACCTCAGCATCTTGAGTGACTGGTTAGTCAAAGTGCAACTTCCTGAAAGATGTTGAATCTTGATCTGAAGACATCAAGAGATGAAGAATCCACTGCTGCTGTTAGTTGATCAACAATTTTAACACGACCTCGGAGCCAGCTTAATTAATTAGAGATTGATATCTAGAAGTCTCTGCCTCTTCAGTACACCAAGCCACAAACATTATGAAGTAACACATTTGTAACTTAAGTCCCTAATTGTCTGCCACTCTTCAATGCAAAAAAAAAATTAGAATTATTGATTGGGTATCCAGAGTAAGTCTGTTTTAATGATTGCAACTATTCAGTACTAACCAGGAGTTGAGATTCAAGGAAACAGGTTTCACTGTCAAGACTTCTCTCATTAGAGCTAAGCCCAGGATGAATGCAGGCATACTACTTACACTGTAGGACCAGTTCTGGCTCTAACCCTTTTTTCTTTTTTTTTTTAATTCTGGGAGGCTTTCAGGGAAATAAAGGCTCTGTAAGTCCTTAAATATTCTGGCTACTTGAAAGATATGCTCTGTGATATGCTGAAGCTCCCTCCATATGACCAAATATTTCTCTCAATGCAGAAAGCCTGCGATCGATGTATGCTTCAAGATCTAATTCCTCTGTGAACTAGCTGAGGCCAAATAAGGTTTGAGTTCACGGTGTGGCTCCTTCAGTGTCTAATAAGGTCTTTCACCCCTACAACATCCCTGCTGCCTCTGCAGCCCAGTCAGATATGGTTGAAACTGCCCAGAATTGGGCAAAGGAGACAACAGCCATACCACACGCAAGAAAACGTGATTGCATTGAACCTCTCCAGGACGCCAGACTACAAATAAGCTGCTGCTTTTGGTTTTGGTATACTAGAGCCTGAACTTGTTACCTCTCAAATGTGCTTAAAGGACCATCCTCCTCCTTCATCACTAAGGCTTCTGCCATATTCCGGTCAATGTTGGTCATGTTTAATCTATGACAGTGCGGTAGGCACTCACAGGTACAGGTTTAACCTTCAGAGAAGCCACTGAAAACTTCTCTGGGTTTATTTAGAGCTTGCTGAGTTACCCGTATAAGTTAGAGCAGCCTCAGGGTCCCAGGACTTGCCAAGTCCAAATTCTCCATGTTGCAAACGGAAGAAATCTTTGCATGAGGCAGCAGCACCAAAGCTGTAATGATCTTCCTTGGGGGTGTCAATTACATTTGCTGTTTGCCTTATGGCATCCGTAAGCGATTACAGTGCGAAGGCCAGGATACATTTGTTTAATGTATCCTTGAACTCTATTACATTTTCCACTCATCTTGCTAGAGCCTTATCTTCAATTACACTCCTTTCCATGTGCCCCAAGCTGTTATTTGTTACAAGACCAACCTGACCCTCTTGTATCCAAAATGTCAGGGAATTAAATCAAATTTTTATACTTTTCAACTTGAACAGTTATCTCACGATGCACATAACAAACAGATAATGAGATCTGCATTTTATTAGACACAGCGATGCTTACTGATGTTTAACTATTAGGCAGAACCATTTTGCTGCTTGCAGCTACAATTACATTATTTTTCTCTGTGGCTGGATAGCCATCAATTGATTTAACTCATTCTAAATCTTTAGTATAGTCTTTTCCCTAGTGTTGCTTGCATGCATATTTAGAGAACAGGATACATTTCTATTCATTTTTCCTTAAAAGGGAAAGGACATTTCCATAGTTACACTTCTTTACAGTCTAAGCTTTATGCCTCCTGTATTTTGTCACAATTTTCCCAAGCTTTGTCTCTGAGTCAGGGATGCTCCAAAATCACATTCTTAGCTTTAAGCATATCCTCAAACCCTTCTCTTTTTCACAGGACTAAAGCACGCACTTGAAATTAAACATAGTCGTGAATGAGGATAAATTCCTCAATAAATTCCTCCTTTCCTGAAATAAGTCCATGTAAAAAAATGATCCACTGGGCACATCTGAATGGCTAACATATACACCATCTATTTGGAGTGTTCTACATGTTTTAAACTGTATATGTACAGTGTTATAATTTATGCTTGTAACGATTAAATGATAAAAGCACCCAACTAGGCTCTAATCAATGCAAATATTTAGGTCTGTCACAGGATACATGAAGATCCGCCTTCCCCAGGAGATCCCGGCTACCCCATGGCTCTCCTACACGCCGGGAGTTGACTCACACATTCATAAATAATCCAGTTGGTAAATATCAAAAGGTTACATACCCTCGCTGGTTTTTGTGTGCATGCTCCTAATCTGGCTCAGTGCAAGGGAAGGCAGAGAGCAATGCGGGGAGGTAAATCTAACTCTCTTTACGTTAAGCTGACAAGAACAGAAGCATATATGTCATCATTTACTGCATCTCAATTTGCAGAGGGTAGTTGCTCCTAGTAGCCTAACTTGATTGCTTAGTGAACATACCTTGGAGACTGTTTGGTCTTGCTTTTGTACAGCAAAAGCTCACCCACGTCTCTCTTGACTCTGAAAGGATAAAGGATATAAAAGATACTATAGGAATATTATGATTCAGCTAAAATAAAAAGGAAAGCTTGATTCAGATAAGGGTGTCTTTAAGATTTACTAAGCAGTCCAGAGGATTTAGTAGGTATGTTCTGGACATTTAAGTTTTATTTAAAAATCATATTACATTTAAAAAATAATAATCCTCCTTGAAATGAATGGAAGAGAGTCACCCAGAGCCACAGGTTGCTTAAGAAAATCTGTTTCCTCACCTGCTGCGCTGATGCTCACAGAAAGCAGCTGCCATACATTTTTATAATAAACATTAGCCATATCCATGGCTAACTCTGTTTACACAACCCAAGCCCTTGCACTAAACCTCACCGGTGTAAAACAGTCCAGCTGGGTGTTTATCAGTAATTGTTAGCAAGATGCATGCTAATTAACTCCTTGTGGTTCTCCACGATGGTGCTCTTCTGCAAGACTTGTCATTAATCTCAGGCTGTAATGCCGTGTTTAATGGGGCATGCCTCTCACTGGGCAGGAGGGATTATCTGGGGCAAGGACACCAGGATTTATGTTTCTTTATAGTCACAGCTGTCATAAAACCAGAAAAGATGTAGGAGAACCTCCTTGAAAGAGAGAACATGCACTGTGGCAGAGACCATTTGTCTTTGTCCCTCTTCCTCACAACATATCAAGCTTACAGACTCCCATTGAGGTGGGACCATGCTGCAGGAGGGACGATGGCAGGAGAAGGACAGAGCACTGGCAGCCAGACTGGCTGGAGCAGGACCAAAACAGGAGGGATGGGAGTACATGTGTGTGTGGGCAGCTCTGAAAGACTGAGAATAGTGCCAGGAGTCAAAGCTGAGGGATGGGAGATGTGGTATGTCTGAATGTTGGATGAAAGGCTTTAAAACATCAAAATGTGAAGTGTTTTTTTCTCATTTTTCTATTCAGTTATTGGTCGCGGTTACAGAATGTCATTTACAACCCTACTGCCAAGTCAGTTTTTAGCGGTGATGGTTTAAAAGCTCACCACGTTAACTACCCTAGTGCTCAGTAAAGCACAGAAGAAAAGAGAGGCATTAGTATACAGTGAAGACAGTGAAGTGTGTGGAGGGTGAAGGACACTGACAGCCTGCCCAGAAAGCTCTGAAGATGTATCAGGTCGGATGAGGAGTCCTTTTAAAAAACATAGCAAGATCTCTTTGTTTCCAAAATGAGATTCAGCTTTTAAGGTAATACATGAGCCATCTTCTGTGCAGATTGGATAATACCTTCTTTAATGGAGACACCCCATGAACTATGCTCCTACGAGACCCTGAAAGAATTCAGTGGCATCAAAATGGGAGATTTTGACTAAACTGACACTGAAATTCTGATAGGGAAGTCACCTTTTTAGTTCTTTCAGCAGCTGAGTTCAGACCCACTGTGATACAGTCAAAACCTGAAAGCAGAAGGTAACCATGGAAGAGGTAGAAAAAGGAGCTACAGAAGATGAACTTACAGAAGCCACCAGCTTAAGAAGGCCAGCCACGTCCCTTGCCTTTCAGGTCACATAGTAAAATTTTCTCAGGGACAAGAATTACACAACACATTGCATCTGCCTGGAAGCACCTGAAGAAAGGTGGAAGGGAGGGCTCCGGAAAGAAAGCAGAAACTCACTGGTGGCACATGCCAGCAGCTCCCTCTGAGCCTGGTGGCTTCGCTGCAGGACAAGGCAAGGGTGGGCACACAGCTGTACCCCAGGGTCACTCAGAGATGCTGGCCTCAGCCGCTCTTGCTGGATCAGTTTTCCCAATACCAGTTCTTGCATGAGCATATTCCCACTGTCACACCTCGTGTCCCCAGTGTGTGGGCTGGACATGAACCTCTGGTGAGCGGCTGCAGCTCACAAACCTCCGGGTCACCACCTCCAAGTCACAGTCTGCCAACCTTGGCTCTCAGAGCAGCAGGCAGAGAAAAACCCAGCTATTTTATATAAAAAATTCATTGCTAGACAATTAAGACAGGTCTGGCAACATTTTGCTGTCAAAGGAGTGAATACAGGTTGTCAAAAATAATGATGCTATTAATAAAAATCCTTGTGAAAAACTGAGGCACTTCTGGATGCGTTTATCCAACTGCTTTCATCCCATGGAGCCAGAGAATTTTACAGCAGTAGCAAGAAGACACTGCTTGATCAGGTGCTTGCTGCAGCAGAAGGAACTGAAATAAAATATTTGTAACATGATACTGCCAAGTTCTGTGAGAGAAATTATTTTTGGGTTCCTTTAAAAACAGCTAAACTCTGTTCCTGCACAGCCATGGGAGAAGACTCATTTTAGTTGCAGAAAGAAAACGTGTGGTCGTATCCTACCATTTGACTTTAACTTGTAAATAATTCCTCTGATTTGTATGAGCCTCTCACTTGCTTAATAGCAACATGGATATGAAACATAAATAAGTAAAATTCCACAGCTTTCCCGTTTTCTTTAATGACCTGCCATGTCGCACAGCTTGAAAATACTGAGAATTTACCTTGCTAAAATTAATAGCAGTTTTGCTGGTCTGCATGACCTGGGCAGGCAGGAGCAGGGAGACATACAGATATGCCGAATAATCCGGGGGAGGAAAATATTCCACAGCTGGAAGGAAACAGCGTGTGAATAGGAATCTGAGACACTCATCAGCGATACCCAAGCTGAGAAAGCTGGACAACTGTGCCAGTGCTTCCTTTGGTAGGTGGGGATGTGGCTGTGGCTGTTCAGAAACCTGCAGGGAAGAAGGCAGCAACCAACAGCATATAAAGAAATG
Organism: Syrrhaptes paradoxus; assembly: GCA_013400615.1. Taxonomy (NCBI): domain Eukaryota; kingdom Metazoa; phylum Chordata; class Aves; order Pterocliformes; family Pteroclidae; genus Syrrhaptes; species Syrrhaptes paradoxus. The sequence continues at coordinate 51,159 of VZTO01011719.1, forward strand.
AGGCAGTTGGGATGGAAGAAGAGAAGAGAATTTCCCACTGAAGACATCATGTGGTGATGGGCATTGGTGGTGTCATTTGTGCACATACTACCAGTTTGTTACAATTAGAAAACCAGTCTTGAATGCTCAAGTTAATGGTGGTTTGGGAATAAAGTGCTCAAACCAGGGAAGACATGGGCATGGGAACACACTGCCAAGGAGCCAGAGGGAGCAGAATGGGGATGAAACAAAGTATATTAAAAAAAATCTGAAGAACTGCTGGTCTGAAACTGTTTAGAGTGATTTCTCTCCTTATGATGGTAAATGCATCTTAAAACGTTTTGCCTCTGGAGTTCTGAAAGAACATTTCCAGAGTACGGATGGATTTATGTAAATAAAGGTTCAGAAACCTACCACCCGCAGGGAAGCAGAGAGGTAACCTGGAAAACAACACACAACAGAAAAAAAAACATGTTCAGCCTAACAGTGCCACAGCCTTCCCTATAGCTTCACACCTATGCAAATTATCTGCCAAAATGCATAAAGCTTAAGATAAACAAATCTCTTCCACAACTTGGCATCCGGAGAAAGGGTCTGAAATGAAATGATAATTGAGTTTTAGAGACCCATCCATTTGCTGTCATCGTGCCATCTGTCTCCCTGGCAGAGTCCTGATAGTTTGCATTGGCAGCTTTGATTGCCAGAGCTCATGTATTAAGTTAGAGTTACCCAGTCTTCCCACACACAATTTCTTATTATTTTTCTATAGGCCTGCTATTCTAGATGATTGACAGAACTGCAGGTTACGGTGTACTCCCAGAAGCAGAATATATTTCAACATTTTTAAAATTTTTTAAATGCGGATAATTTTCTGTTATGGTTTGTAAGCAACCTGCAGAGACCAAGTCCATCGGAGTCCAGAGACAGGCTCACTTCTCAGGGACCGACCATGGGTAAAGAACGTCACAGGTCCTGCTGTATATATGTGTTAAGTATTTGCTATCACCAGAGTAATAAATGAAAACTGTGATGTCTTATGAGGGCAGTACCCCCTGAGGCAGGTGCCGAGTTATTGCGTTACTGTCACAACTGCTCACTGCAAAGCACCTTTGACTAAAAGCCAGTATGACACCTAGCATAACTCTGCTGAGTCCCCTGAAATTACACAGATGATGAATGTTGTCCCTTAAGGTACGAAAGAAGTGATAAAATTATTCACATTTCATTTATTTACACAGAGTGCAGTGAACGATGCAGGAGTTGCCCTAAGACTTTATGAAGTTATGTTCCATCTGCTCCTTTGACCATGAACATGTTTCTTGCTACGAAAAAACAAAGGGTTTAATTCCAGCAGGAGTAAATTCACATTGGGCAGAAGACAGATAAACACTCCTGGCAGTCCATTTACTGAGACATACCCAGTAATGTGAGGTACCGGAGTCCATCCTCCCTTCAGGCTGGCTGTGTAATAGATTGTGGCCAAATTCAAGAGGCACAGGGACTGAGCCATTTACCAGGGAGTTTACAGAAGAGAGGACTATGCTCTAGGCAAGATGGATACACAAAGCAGCTGCTCCATTGAACACCTTTTGTTCTTGTTCTGTTTTGTTGCTATTGCAGAATTAAACAATACTTTAGTTATGTCACTGAAGTCACACAACTGGTGACAATTCTTAAGGAAAGCTTGCATGCCCTAAACTGAATGAGACCTGCCATTAGAGGCTGGATGAGGAGTAGTTTTCCAGCCATACAAGTAAAAACACAGCAGGAATTCAACTCGTTTTAATTTCTGCCCCAAGAGAGAAAGACTTTTCAAAGTTCCTTGTAGGTGCTGGAGCAAGAGAATACAGTTTGGCAAAGAGGTCAGTCACCGGGGCACTCTGGGGATGTGGGACACTCAGGTCCTCCTTGCTCGTGCTCCGACGTACTCGCACAGTCCTGCTGAGTGTCCTGCTAACACACGGCAGGATTAATCTCTGCTTCGCAGTCAGTAGGAACTGCTCCACTGCAGTAATGACGTGTTACTGGGAGAGAAAGAAAGGCTGACTCCACCTTTCAGTTGCTGTGACACTTGGCTGGGATGTTAGAAAACCTCAGATAAGTCCATGCTCCAGTAAATACGTGATTATTAAATGGCTTCAACATAAGAAACCTGAGAGAGAGCTACTCAGCTAGCCACTTGGCAATTAAAGTGCTTCCTTGAGATATGAGGCATCATGATTCAGGCCCATAGCCTGAGCTGGGATGCTTTGAACCTGTATTGCCTGTGCCCCAAGTAGATGCTCTAACTCATGGACCACTGGAGAGGAAGGGTATCACTCGGTATTCCTCCCAGTTACAGCTACTGTCCTGGACCCGAGTCAGCTTTTATGGAACGAATTAGACAGAGATGAGTTTCATCAAAGCTTCTGCATGTCCATGAGAAGCTCTGGTTCAGCACTCCCCACTCCCAAAACGACATTCCTAACACCATGGGACAGAGGTGGGACATCATGGGAGTCTATCACAGTGCAGATATCGGCCATCTCTGAAGACCTTGGTTTTGGAAGACTAGAGTGAGACTCAGAAGTGTGGATGGTGGATGGGCTCAGAGGGTGTGAGAACAACCTCACAGCCTGTGCATTTTAACTGGGTTTGTATTTGAACGTTTTGTTTTTACAGGAGAGGAGCAGGTGGTCCGCAAGTGTGTTCAAAAAGCATGTCTGGATGTAAAAAGTGTGAGCTGGCATTGATTAATGTTAAATGAAATTTAAGCGATGATTCTCTGAGTTTTAGAGATTGCCTTGACAGGATGCACGCTTACTGAGCAGTCTGGCTGGCAGCTGAGCAGCACTTTCAGTGCTGGTGTATGTATACAGTGAGTATATGTGTTCCTTCAATCCTCATTTAACCTAGCAGCTCCACCTACCCTGTAGACGGAAATTCTCATGCATTCATTAAGTATGCTCAGCAAAAACACCTCCTGAGTCATCTCCTCTCCCTTTTCTGACAGATATAAAGTGTAGGGTTCAAAAGCTCTGCGTGCAGATTCACAATGTTCACCCTGTCCCCAAGAGCAGATGCCAACTTGGTGCACACAGGCAGTGGCACTGGCAGTGTTGGGAATTCTCTCCCTGCCTCCGTCAGCTATGTATTTTGAATTGGAAGGTCCCTCCAGTAAATGGTTTTTAGCAGCAAGCAGCATTTAATGGTCTTCACTGGAGGGAACCCTGCTAAATCTAGGGAAGTCCTGTCACTTTTAATTTCGCTGGCTCCGTCAGTGCGGATGTGAGATAACCCTGACTTTGTAGTGTAGATCCTTTTCTCAGAGGCTTTCATAGGTGTGAGCCATTACCCACTCACTACAGATCCCAGCTTTCCACTTGCTTTATGAATATCAGCAGTTCTGAGGAAATCAATGGACTTACTAATGCGTAAAAACAGTATTTTGTCCTTAAAAATAACAACATTCAGTCCCTTCAGAATCTGATACATTCAGCCAACGTGCTTAAAAATTACAAAATCAGGATTGTGGAATGATCTAGGTTAGGAGCAACCTCTGGAGATCACCTAGATTAAAGAAGGGCCATCTTCAGAGTTAGATCAGATCACTCACAGTGCTGTCCAGATGAATTTTGAACATCACCAAGGATGAAGATTTCACAACCTCTCTGGACCCATTTCACTGTTTGACCGCTCTCCAGGTGAATACTTATTCCCTAATTTCTAATTGGAATATCTGATATTGTGACTTGCATCCATTGCATCTTGTCCTCTCGCTGTACACCTCTAAGGAGAGTTTGCCTCCACCCTCTGCACCCTCCCCTGAGGCAGCTGGAGACAGCAGTTAAGATTTTCCCCTGAGCCTTCTCTTTTTAAGATTGATAACTTCAGCTCTCCCTCTCTTTATGCATCATATGCCAGTCTGCTCATCATCTTGATGACCTTCCACTGGACCTCCCCCAGTATGTCAGTGTCTTGTACTGAGGAACCCCAAACTGGACATGAAATTCCAAGGTTTGTTGGGCAGAGGGGAATAGTTCCATCCCTCAACCTGATGGCCATACTCTTGCTAATACAGGCCAGGATGCTACTGGCCTTCTTTGCTGCAACTTCTTGTCCGAGAGGCCACACGGGTCCTCTTCTGCAAAATTCTGTCTACCCCGTCAGTCCCCAGCCTGTACTGTTGTATAGGGTTCATCCATCCCAGGTGCAGACCTTTGCATTTCCATATATATTATATATGTGTGTTTGTTTACATTTTCTATTTCCAGTTAGTACTCAACTGACCCACTCAGCTCCAGAATCTGCTAATATATAATTTTAAAAGTCCAGTAAGATGATGAAAATATTCATAATTTTTCATTAGAACATAATGTAGTTTTACTTCTTCAGAATTAATACATTTTATTTCCATTTCCCTTTGAATGTAATTTTTTGTCTATTTGTTCCTGAAGAAAAAAAAAAACAAAAAAAAAACACCAACCAAAAAAACCCCAAATCTTTTCAGAAGCACATATTCCATGATTTGTGTAATTTGTGGTTGATTCTGTTAATTCTGGGCTTCATAGGCTTCTCTGGGACGGACCCACGCAACAAAAAGCTCTCAGTGCTAGCAGTTGCTCAGTGTTTGATCAATTGAATGACAGTCAAGGATGTTTCGCTCCTTGCAAACCAGGAATTTTAAATCAGGAGGCTTTATGACAGCATGCAAACCCCATTTGTCCTTTGAGTTGTAAGCAAAAAAACCAAAATTGTCAGTATTCATGTGTATAAAAGATAAACTAACCATCTCTCCTCTAAAAAGGTGGCAGTATACTTCCAAAATTATGTTCCAGTCTCCAAGGCTGCATCTGTTCTAGTAACGACAATAGCCCAGGTCCTGTTCCCTGGCTCTGAGGATGAATGCCACCGCACGGCGTGAGTCCATATGGGTCCATTCCCAGCCCAGAAGAACAAGGTCCCACACCTGCTCTGGATGTGCTGCCCTGCCTTTCACTTGGCAGCATGGAGAAACAAGTAGCAGCACGAGAAAACATCTTGTTTCTTTAGCCCTTGTTATTGTTCCTTTGCTGGTTTGCATTAGAAAGTCCAGCAAGAGACAGCACAAAGCACCCATTTGGTCTCACCCTCTGTACAATGAGCGCAGCACGCGTGGGGTACTCCCCTGAACATCTCTTTTGTTCGTGTTTTTTCCCCCAACTCTCTGAAGGTGCAGTTCACCGGCAAGTGTCATTGTCACCGATTAACACTGATGCCCTTCCTTCCTTCTCCCCCCCAGAGATACAGACTGTGAGCCCCACGTTAGCGCCTGCCAGCTTGTCACATCATGTGTCACCTCCGACCTAAAAGCTCTTTGGACCCGTTATCCTGGGACCGTCCGGAGAAGCAGGGTGCCAGCACCGGCACAGCTCTGCCTGAACACAACCAAGGCTTGCAGGCTGGAGCTGGCATCCCTGCACAGAGCCGGTGCACGGGGAGCCCTGCTCGGTGGGTTTAAATCCTGCCTTCTGCTGCGAGGCCCAGAATTTCACTTCTCACCACAAGCAGCATGATAAAAAGCAGGTAAAATGCTCAAGCATTTTAATGAAATGTTATTGATTTAACGATGAATAACCATAGCCAAGTGATAGATTATTCCTGATAAAAGGCCCGCGAATTGCTAACAAGTTAGGAAATGTCAGAGCAGAAGTTCTCAAAGAAATAATCCCCTGCCATATCCCCCCCCCACACAGAATAACCAGGATCGCTGTTTTTCTGGACACAGACTCTAGCACATATGGGAGCTACAAAATCCCCGCGGCACCCCACCAACACATTTTCAGACGAGCCCAGCCACAATTTCGCAGGGATGCTAACTTTCTACCTCTGATCCGGAATACACCCCACGGGGGAGAACCCACCCCCAGCAGAAGCGGCACAGAAAAAGCCGGGGCTGCACCCCGCTGGGGCGGGCAGTGGGCAGCGGCCGCCGGCTCCGCACCCGCTCCGCGCCGGTTCCGCGGGACCGTCCGCGCCCCGAAATGACTAAGCACGAACCCGCCCGCCCCGGGCCGCTCCCCGCTCGCTCCGCACCCGCTCAGGGCCGGGGAAGGGGGTGGGGGACACACACACACACACTCACCTGCCCGCCCCACGCCCCGCCAGACAACCACACCGGCTCCTCCGCCGGTCCCCGCTCCTCCGCGCGGGTCCGCCGCCGCCGCCAGCGCCGNGCCGGGGCGGGCCGGGGGTGCCGTCAGTAGGCGGCTGACGCAGGGCTCTTCCTCCCGGGGATGAAGACCCCGGCGGTGGGCAGCGCGGAGCCGCTCGGGGCGGCCGGGGACGCTCCGCACGCGCGGTAGGGCGGTGCTGCCCCCCCCCAGTCCCCAATCCTCCCGGTGCGGGGGGTGCGCAGTGCCGAGCACCTGAGCAGTCCCCGAGTGCCCGGCATGGAGCCACTGCTCAATCTCAGCTGCTCGGGCAATCGGAATGGGTCCTCCACCAGCCCGGATGGTGGCCGGGGGCATCTCTCCATCTTCAGCGTGCTGGTCCTCACCCTCCTGGCCATGCTGGTGGTGGCCACATTCCTCTGGAACGGGCTGGTCCTGGCCACCATCCTCCGTGTGCGGACTTTCCACCGGGTGCCCCACAACCTGGTGGCTTCCATGGCCATCTCCGACGTGATGGTGGCGGCTCTCGTCATGCCCCTCAGTTTGGTACACGAATTGTCCGGGCGGCGGTGGCGGCTTGGTCGGTTGCTGTGCCAGGTGTGGATCTCCTTTGATGTGCTGTGCTGTACCGCCAGCATCTGGAATGTCACGGCCATCGCCCTTGACCGCTACTGGTCTATCACCCGCCACCTGGAGTACACGCTCCGCACCCGACGCCGCATCTCCAACATCATGATTGCTCTCACCTGGGTGCTCTCCGCCTTCATCTCCTTGGCCCCTCTGCTCTTTGGTTGGGGAGAGACTTACTCAGAGGACAGCGAGAAGTGCCAAGTCAGCCAGGAGCCTTCCTACACCATCTTCTCCACCTTTGGCGCCTTCTACCTGCCCCTCTGCGTGGTGCTCTTTGTGTACTGGAAGATCTACAAGGCTGCCAAGTTCCGCATTGGATCTCGGAAGAGCAATTCCATCACTCCCATTACACCAGAAGCCCTGGAGGTAGGTCACCTCAGTTGTATTTTGCTCTAGTCAACTGATGATAGCAACCAATCCCTTGCAGCAGTGGGGGAAACTTTGAGCTAAAGTGTGCAAGCAAACAGCATCCCACCAAAGACCAGGGAATCCTGAAGGCTTTCAAGGGAAAGTGGGCTGCAAAGCTTGCAATCTCGGTCTTTTGACTCCTACTGAGTCCCCAGCTGCGAGCACACAAGGTGTAGTTAAAGCAACTTTGGGCCAGATTGCGAGCTCCACGTGGGTGTGTGGTGACTCACAGATGTCCCCCCGTGGAATGCTGAATCAGTGCTCGCGAGCGTGAGTAAGGGGTCACTGTTCCTCGCGTGTGGGAGTGTGAATGGATGGGATCCTGTCTCCACGGGGGACGATAACCTGGCGAGCGGCTGTGGCTTTGGGGAGGTTGTGAATTTACCCACCCGGAAGACACGTGCAGAGCATCCTTGTAAATCCTTCCTAATCATGGCTGCATCGTGTCAGTTTGTCCCAGGTGTGGTGACTGTGCACTGTAAAGACTTTTTGGGAGGAGGAAGAAAATGTATGCTCATTTTCTTACCTCTCCTACAAGGGCTCTTAAACTCAGTGGTTTCAGGGAAAGCAAGGAGACTTTTATGTACAGCAGGTGGGTGTGTGCCTGTTCTACTGATCTGACTGTAAATGGGGAAATAATCTTATAGCGATGTTGTGTGAGCAATTCCGTGTGTCCATGTATCACTACTCTAGTTTCTAGCCTCACTTAAAAATAGTCTTTGTTACCCAGAGGATCACACCACCGATCTCCCCTCCATTAGAGCGTGACGTGGATGGCCTGCGTTGCCCCGCCAGCTCTGCCCATCACTTGCGTAGTTTGGTTGTCTACCTGCCATGTGGGATCAGCCGACTGAGGCACATATGGTGCAATTTGTCTTTGTGTTTGGCAGGTAAAAGAAGCTGCCCAGCAGCCGCAGATGGTCTTCACTGTCCGTCATGCCACTGTTACGTTCCAGACAGATGGGGACACGTGGAGAGAGCAGAAGGAAAAGAGAGCTGCCCTCATGGTGGGCATCCTTATCGGGGTCTTTGTGCTCTGCTGGATCCCCTTCTTCATCACAGAGCTCATCAACCCCCTCTGCTCATGCAACATCCCACCCATTTGGAAGAGTATTTTTCTATGGCTAGGCTATTCAAATTCCTTTTTTAATCCACTCATCTACACTGCTTTCAACAAAAACTACAACAATGCCTTCAGGAACCTGTTCTTTAGGCAGCACTGAAGAGAAGAAGATTTTCCGCTGTCCCAGGAGGCTGATTTCACCTCTCAATGAATCCTACCAAACCCTTGAGGAAGTTCAAAGCCACAGATACCAAGGTGATGCTAAAGACACATCCCCATGGGTCGTATGTCCCAGCAACGGTCCTGGTTCCTATGCAGACTCTCCGTTCCAGCCTTTAAGTCAGTTGCTATTTTTCCTACAAGCAGCATGTAAGGCTTTTTCTGGCCAGCAGCACAGCATCCTTCCTCCAGTGCCCCGCTGCTTTCCTCCCACCTTCCCAGTGATGCTCTTGGGACTGCTCCGTGATGGTAATGGTGCAGAGGAGTCTTCTGACAAAGAGTCACATTTGAACCTCTGGTTTGGCCCACTGCTGCCTATCCCTCATGGCATTAATCGACTTTTCTCATGTGCTGGGACCCCTTAACGTCAGGAGGTTTTGTGATTATATATGAAACTAGATGTCTTATGGCTTGGTTGGAAAGGCTGTTTGTCTTGTCTTTCACCGATGTAGATTGTTAAGTGTTTGTATTTGGGAATAAAACCCTCAGTAAGGGTTAATAACAGACACCAAGTACAAAGCCTTTTCTCACATGCTTTATCAACAAAGAATTGTACTATTTGCTATTGGATTCTGTGTAGCAAGTTTTTAAAAAATAATATTTACTGTGAAAACTTAATGCATGGTGTACCGTGGAATGAGAGAGAATGCATGAGAACTCTGCCTCTCGTTCTCTGACTGCTACGTGTAAGCTTCAGACTTTTACTTTCAGAAATGCCAGCTGTAAATGTTAACATGTCTTTGTGTTTCCCATTCTTAACCAGAAATGTATTTTGAGCAGCTGTGGGGCAGGTTTCCTGTAGTTGCCGGGGATGCAAGGAGTGTATTTTCGAATTGCCTAGCAATGAGGAGCTGTGTTTTACTGCTTCTGTGTGCAATTCAGAGCTGCTTGAAACCAAAGCAAAGACCCCACTTTGTTTGTGTGAGCTCTGGATTGCAGGCAAAGGGCAGTTAATGACCAGTGATGTTCCATTCTGGAAGAATAACCAAACCATAGAGGTGCTCTGCTGTGAGGACCAGACTAAGATATTTCTTCCTTTGCCCACCCCTCCTTCTCCAGCCCCCCTAAGGCTCCAGTCCTGCCTGGTCATTATTGCTCTCCTGCCTCCCTGCCTTTCCATGTTGCCAACATAATTATAGTAGTTGGCATTTCACTGCTAGAATTAAAATTACACAATTTATGCTGCACCGCTGGAAGACTGACAGGTCTTCAGATAAAGAAAAGTGTTAGTTTTAACTATCGGTTCTTAGAGGACACCCACCGAAATCAGACCAGAACTGAAATGGTGGCAGAAAAAACAAGACGGGAATCAGAACGGCATGATGTCATGTCAGATATCTCAAGAAGAAGAGATAAAAGGGAAAATTGTCAATAAATCATGGGAAAGGGATTGGGGGAGAGCAGGATTAGTTCCTATCCTTAGCAGATCATGAGACATCAGATGTTAAAATTGTCACTGTTCTTTAAACCAGTCAAAAATCCCAGTAGAGTTGGTAATAAAAGTCCTTTTCCTTTTCATATCTCGGGACAGGTGAAAATGGAAGCAGAGCTCAAGGTACTGCCAAGTGTTGCAGCACTTTCAGGACCAGTCAGACAAACATCCATCAGGACTGACATAAATGCAGCTGATTCTGCCTTGCGGCAAGAGGAGAAATCAGATGGCCCCCGAGATCTTTTTCAACACTTTTTTATAAAAGTCTGTTAGCAATATTAGGTAAAATCCTGCCCTCATTGAGAGCAATGGACAAACTCTCAGTTATTTCAAGGGAATCGGAATTTTATCTAGCATGACTTGTCTTGTAAAAGCCTAGTTTTAATGTTAGTTAATTCAAGGAGAAGATGGGTAGGATGGGAGCAATCATCTAACTCCCCTGAAAGAGTCTCTAAGCTGTGCTAACTACGGACAATCTCTCTACAGCAAGTAAAGAGTGTTTTCTTTCTTTGTTACATATTTTAAAGTACTCTCAGTAACACCTCTGACATATCAAAAACTGTAATAAACTCTTGAGCTGCTTTTTTTTACTGAGGATATAAAGGTTGCATTGATTTCTCTGGACATCACCAATGCAGAGTTGTTCTTTTTTTGGAACTCACTGCTTTTGTCATGTCAAAGGTTGTTTAGCCAAAAATGAGTTGAAAAAAAATGTTTCTTTTTCCAAGCCAGACCTTCAGCTAAGCTTGGTGGTGCCTGAAAGCAGGAGACAACACGTTAGGCCACCACGGCAACACTTTAAACACTGAAGCATGGATTAACTGAGAAGTTGGACGTCAGTTCACCGTTTCAGCACATAACATCATGTCTACACATCCCCGTTGCAGTCCTGGCTGTGTCCATCCCTGGTTTTATTTGCTCTTTGATGAGTACTGCAGATTCTCTATCTGTGTTGTGTGAGAGCTTTGCACAGGCTGTGGAATCAGCTGCAAAGTCAAATTATTATCCTGTGTAAGTAGATGCACGTTAAACTGAAATCAGTGGGAATATCCCTACTTTCACTGCCGTTGGGTGCTGGGAGGAAGCTCCCTTTCATTGTATCCTGTGTTTATTCATGCTGTTCCTTAAGAGGTGACAAGGAGACAGGAGAGAACCTTAAAATGACACTAAATTGTAATTTGTCTATGGTCATGGATAGTCCACCATCCTGGTGTAAATTATATCCACATTTATTTGACAGCTCCTATACAATCCCTATTGATCTTCTGAAAATAACAGCTTCCACGTGGTCATAAGATTTATTCCTTTGAATCTTATTAGCAACTACATTATGGACCAATTCCTACTGCTTTTACTTGAGATTTAAGACCATTGACTTTTTGTCCAGCGATGTAATATGATTATTCAGGAAAAAGATCAGTATTCTGGAGACTGTGCTGAAGAATCATATCGAAACATGCTGTGATGGTCGGAGCACAGTGAAGGGGCACAAAGAAACCTTGACTTCTGATCCTGGCTCTGAGACTTTTTACAAACCTTTCGGTATTCAAACACAGGTGTCGAGTGGGCTGCCAGAGACCCAAATCATGTTTGAAGACATACACAACCCCAGCTTCAAAGGATGTATCTTGTACCTTCTTGTTCCCATTTACAAAACAGAATCAGTGGTGTGAAGAGATCTGCCTTTGTGAGGATTAATTAGTAAATGTTTATCATGTACCAGGAAGGTGGAACACTGGGTTGAATGCTCAGCAGCATTATAAATTGGGCTTCTATTTAATTCCTCGGAAGAACATTATTACCCTTTATTATTGAGTTTCCTATGCGATTTAATGGCTATAGAATACTTCCAGAAAAGATTTAACTAACCTTCTTCCACTTACAATGAATTTATTTTCCACCCGACGCTCTGACAGTTCAATGAACATCTGTATGGGAGCTTGCACGGCACATGCTGAACGCTGTCTGCTGAACGTCTCCTCGCAACGCTGGGTGCATGTGGTCAAGGCTCAAGGAGCAGCAGCTCTCCAGGAAGCCTGCTACTGTCTTTCCTTTACTTTTTAGGGAGAAGAAAAGGTCACAAAAGAATGCCCTTGGATGACAGGTTGGCTGACCACCTTCCTCCTCCACCCCCATCCTGCTGCCCTTTCTTCTCCATGCAGGCAGGTCAGACAGGTGACCCCAGGACACGTGTCCATCCTCCACAGCCACAGGTGGGTCACACATTACTTCATCCTCTCTTAATTTTCCTGGACTTTTCCTAAAAATTACCACCAGGAGACATGGCCTTTAAACTGGTAGCAGAGCTGAAAGTGGGAGTTTCCTGGAAATAAAGTTGCAGGCAATTAAGGAAATTTCACCTGACAAAGGTAATTAATGACTGTTAGTTCCAGCAATTGCTGCGGTGAGGTACAACTGACAAAGTGTCAAAGTGATTTTTGCAATGTAGTGATTTGAGCTGCTTTGTTCGAGAGGGGCTCGTTGCCGTTTTATTCTTGGATCCTTTATTTTACCTGCATTGGTACAACAGCAAAGTCATGGTGATCATGGTACGGGCATCGTTAATGCTCCGGGTGAGAACAGTGGGGTGAAACATCCATGGCAAAATCTGCATCCCCACTCAACAGACCCTGGCTGAACATCACGAAACTGCCAGTATATCCATCAAATTTAAGAGATGGCCAAAGGGCTCTTTAAATCACCATTATTTTCAGTAACACTGAAGTGCTGAGGAAGTTGCAGAAGACTGGAGGGCTGAAGTTGCTCCAGTATTTATAAAGGCAGACTGGGAGAGCAAAGTATTTCTAAGGCTAATACTGTTACTGATTTACAGCTTGAAATTGATCCTTGGCAAAAAATGTGGAACAGCTGATAAAGGACTCAATGAACAAAAAATTACAGGAAATAAATATAATTGAAATAAATCACTTTGATGTCTTTCTTTGATTGCAGCGCATGGTTCATTGCTGATGGCGATATAAAGTATTCACTCCTCAGTAATGAATCTGACTTGACAACACTCAACACTTCCATGAAAAAGGGAAGAAGAAATCAATACGAGGTTCAAACTGTCCAATATTTGCTAACGACTCATGGACTGGAAAAGGTGTAAATACAGAAAATGAAGTCACTTGTACAGAGAAATGGGGATGCAAACTGGCCAGGGGCATTTTAGCCCAGTGTGAGGGAAAGGCATGCCCCCAGGAGCCACGGGGTGGGACCCCCTTGCAGGTGGGGAGGCACAGTTGTGTCAGGGTGCATCAGGAACTGAATATACGGGACTGTTCAGTATTTTGGGGACAAACAGGCTTATTTTTTACCTGTGCATGGGCTGTGTCTAGCTATGGATTTTATTCTGGTCACTGGAGGGGAGGCAACGATTTCAGTTCATTGTCTTTTCTCTGTTCCCCACCTCCAGCCCGCTGCCAGGCAGTCAGCCTCAGCACTGCAGTTCTCTCGACCATGTAATTTCCCATGCTGGCCAAGTCAAATACTTTCCCTAATCATCCTAAAAAGCAAGACAGATGGGCCCTTTCTCTGGATCCCCCAGTGCACTGCTCTTGTTCCTCTGTCTAACTAACAGTTTTGTCGGTGGGAACAAGACCTTCTGCAACACCGAGCACCAGGGACCAAGGGCTGGGTGCGGCTCCAGGGACTGGTCCGTGGAGTAGGCACTGCCCCACCACCTCTCTCTGACAGCAACTAGGGTGGGGAAGGAGAAAGCAGGAGCTATAACCTCTCCTTGAATTTCTGCTGGAGTTGTTCCTGACAAACCAGCCCATAATCCTGGTTCTGGATGCCCTCCCTTTTTCTGGTGACAGCAAACCTGGTCAGGCTGCCCCTGTGCTGGCTCTGCTCATCTCTGCAGGAACACAGAAGGGAAGGGAAAAATTTCCTTAACTCCCTAATTGCAGGAAAAAATTCCCCAGCCACAACTGCCTCTCTGAGAGAGGGAACATTTGCTGCCTGGTTTAGGCATCCACCCTGCCCAGTTCTATCCCCTTCCTGCTGCCACCCACAGAGGGTGAAAATCTCTGTATCATTCGAAACGATCTGCTGCTGGCCAGATCCCCAAGTTTGATCAAGCATTGTCCTGATGCGTTGCACTTTTCATTAGTTCAGGGCTGTGACCCAAAGTCAGTGCTTCTTCCTTGTCCCTTACTGTCACCGAGACATTACACAGAGGTCCCACCAGCCTTGGCTGCTGGTACAGAGGGAGGCAACCTGTCAAAGCCAGCATCTTTACTTGTCAGGAAAACCCCTTCCTCTCTGGGTTTAAGATGCCAAACCAACAGTTGAGGTGGCACAAAATCCCAAGATCTGCTGCTTCTTGCCAGAGCTGCCATGACTCAATGTTTGAATCACCTGGCTCTTCACAAGATGCCTGGTTGGGCAGTCCCAAAGCTTACACCATGCCTGCTCTGGCTCATTTTGCTAAGGTCCATCACATGTCTGACCTTTCTACTGCAGTCTTGTGATGCTGCATTGGAGCTCTGGACATCATGAAGCCATTCACATGTTGGTCAGGGTGCTGCCTCTGCAGCATCTCCCTGGCCTGGCACAGCTGGACCAAACGGGGCTGTTTCCAACCCAAAAGAGCCTGAGGCACATAGACCACTGTGAAAATCAGTGTGATTACCTTGCAACCCTTTCTGGATCTACTAACAGCCTTATATCCTGCCCCACTGTGCTCCTGTCAGGCAGAATTTATGGGGAAAAGCAGAGCTCACGCTCACATAGTTTTGCAGCTTAAATGGAGACCTGCTTTGAAAGGGGGGGGAGTAGAAATAATTTTGATGCAATGCCAAACTCGGCTCTTTCGGCAGGCACCAGAGCATATGGAGCCTCTCGCACAATTGCCCGGGAGTTGCAGGTCTGTGATGTTTTTTTCTCTCCTCAGCTGCTCGCCTGTTGCCAAAGTTTCCAGGTGCATTAAGGCAGGATGCCCCTGCCGCGCATCTTGGACCTTCCACCTGCACATCACGGTGCTGGGGTGAATATTAAACAGACAGGAGGAGTACAGCAGATGCGAAGTGCAAGTACACTTGCTGGCACAAGGGGTTACTCAATATCTGGAATGTGAATGGAAAAAGAAACTATGAGCCCCCGGTATTAAGTAATTAAGCTTTTCTGAGGCTTTTTAAGCGGAGGCAGGTAGATGGGGAGGAGAGATGATGCGGCACTCAGCCACACTCCTCTGCATCCCGCAGTTTTGCAGAACAGACCTCAGCCCTACTGGGGAGTTCAGAGCACATTACCCTGACTAAAGCCCTTGGGCTACTTTATAAGCTGTTAATAGTTGCCAACCAAAATGAGCATCAGAGCTGTTTCTTATTAAAATGAGCATTTAAATCACCTGGAGAAGACTGTAAGTAGCATAAACCCTTTAAATACCTTCTGAAACCCCAGAAGTGGCCAGCGTTTGTATGCAGAACATGGCAAATAACTTTCAAATGAACCCGATTTGACAGCAAATCTGCTGCTGTTTCTTAGATCAGCTCCTCCACACTTTTATTCCCATGTGTCTCCAAGACAGCACATACCCACCTGCTGTGTCTATACTACAGCATCTTCCCTGGGTGATTCCCGAGTCACTGGCACGTGACGGTCCCGCACAGGGCTATGTCCTGGTCTCCCCAGCTCGAGGTGCAAGGCAGCACCTCTGGCTATGCAGGCTCCTGTCTGCGGGTGGCCTGGCCTTTGTGGGACACTGGATAATTCCTCTGCGTGTGGAGCAGCTTGGCTGGTTTTCACCCTGTTGTTCCTCACCTCTCTGGCTGGCAGCCCCAGTCGAGCTGCGGCTCCCACCCCACATCGCTCCTTCTGGCTCCCATCTTGCTGGCAGTGGTGCCCAGAGGAGATCACCGATGGCTTGGTGGAGCCTGTATCCCTGCGTGCTGCCATGCTGGTGCTCCTGGAGCCACGGCAGCTCCTCCACTCAGGGGCTCATAGTGAAGATAATCACTTTATAAACTGAATGAGCCATGCTCTGGAGTGAACAGCATCCCTCTGAAACACCTGTTTGCAATGGGGTCTCAGCACTTCAAAACCATGAAGAAGGCATGATCCTCACAGAGGGGGAGTTTTGTCAGGGAAAGAGGGAATTGTCTCAGCCTCTCCAAAGCTGTTAATGGGAGAGTAATTTGTTTCTTTTCGGACACCCTTTCTTACTGAGAGGCTTGCAAGAACCCTGTGCAACTCAGCAGGACCACCGTCCGTTGCAGGAACCCAGCATCAGTGCCACGAAGAAGATGAAGAGTGTTGTGTTTTTATCCCATACCTGAGGCTGTGGACCTGCACGCAGCCTGGAGCCTGCTGGGACGAAAAGAGGTGGCACTGGAGGCACGGCAGGAGGGTGAGGAGGGTGGCTGGCTCCCCGCAGGCTCGTGGCTTGGCTCTGCCCGCAGGAGCCCGCAGCCACTAGGGCAGCAGAGCCGCAGGCGACAGACAGCACGCTCTGCCCAGCTCCGCCGCCGTGGATTTTGGCAGCAGGCAGACGGCAAGATGACTCTGCTAGCTCGCAAGGAAGGAGATGAGGTCAAAAGCACCATCTGGCCCGCTCACCTTCCTGCTTCTCTGTGGGGAGATAAAGAGTCTGTTTGGCAAGACGTGAGGTCAGGGGCTGAGTGTGCTCTTATCTGCTCGAGGGTAGCAGCACAGGGCAGAAAAAGACTGATTATTTTTCATTTCCTTCTGCCAGCTGCCATGCGGGGGGGGGAAGGATCAATATCCCTTTTATTGTTCCCAGATGTGGCCGTTAGAAATGGCAAGATGCTTAGACTTTTCTTTTTATTTGAATGGTAATTGAGCACCTATATAACCCGGATAACCCAAGCCTTAGTGCAGATGGTGGAAGGAAAGGACAAGTGCACTCTCTGCTGCTGAGCAAGTATCCTCCAGCTTTGCAAGATGTCTCGATACTGTGCAAAATGAGCAGCATGTACGTGTTGTTCAGCACTTGGATGCTCGACTTTGTACAGCCCTTTGTAAGCAGAAAATACCTTTCTCGCTTATCCTCGACAGCTGTTATAACAGCCCTCTGAACCAGATCAAATCCACTGTCCTGCTTCCCCTTCCCCTTCAAGTGCTCTGAATTTTGAGGTGCTTCAGAGCAGGATTAGCAGTATACGTTTCCAGACTCTTTTATCCAGCTTTACACCCTCTAACATTTCTATTCCAGGCAAAAGCGAAGCTGCCTAGCCTGCCTCTTGCCAGCTGGAGTCCCAAGTGATGCTTGTTGCTTGGAGCCAGGGGCTTCAGGATGTCTGCACGGCAGCAGGGAAGAGGCAGCTCAGAGTTAACTCAAGCCTTGCTGCCCCAGTTGCTACATAAACATCCCACAGCACCAAGTAGGCAAGAAAATCAGAATTACCCAGGTTGTAGGGCAATATCATTTCTGAAGAACGATTGATTTATTTTATGGGGCCAGGATGCAACTTTTTTTTAAGGACAAAAGTCCTTAGAAGACTTTAAAGAGATGGGTGAGTACACGAGCCTCTTTGCCTTCTGAGCACAGCAGCACAGGAGATGTGTGAGCATCCACACATCAGCTTCCCAGATTCATTGCTCTGAGTACTCCCGCCAAGCAAACAGCACTGCATACCTAAATATACCCAGGAAAATATGTTCTCCTTGGGCACGGTGATCAGCCTACACACGCTGGAAAATGTCAACACAGATGCATAATTTTCCTACAAAATATACACACACATGAACACACGCACGCTTCTTTTTCACGCTGTATCATCAACCGTTTTAGCTGGCTTTGGTTATTTTGCTCTTGACTAGAAAGACTGTGCAAATGTATGAAGGACAAAAATCTCTCCCAGCAAAACCTTAATTACTAAAGCTTCTCTCTGATCAGGGATAAAAGGAAAGGCAAATCAAAGGTAAACTGATTTTCACCAAGGAATATTCTGTTAGCTTGTTGAATTTTTCTATCAATTGTATGTGATTTGAGGAGATAAAACGTCTCCAGAACTCTTTCTGGAGCAGATTAGCAAAATGTTTTGGAAGTCACTCTGATTGCTCAGGACTGAGTGCTATTTTATTAATGATTACGCATGAAGGGCTGATGTTATAGACAGAGGCTGTCACAGACAGAGCTAAGAAATGGGACAAGGAGTTCACAGAATCACAGAGTGATCGAGGTTGGCAGAGATGTCTGGAGGTCATCTGGTCCAACACCCCTGCATAATCAGGGCCACCTAGAGCAAGGTAACACTTTGCATTTCTTAATTGCTCTCAGGTTATTCCCTAGCAATTCTGCACTGCAAAAAATAGAAGGTGCCAGGTTGAAACAATGAACCTTACTGCCCATTTTATGGTCTGAAGGCATGAAACTGTCCATTTGGTTGTTGCTATTCTTGTGGTTCAGCCTGCCTTTGCCTAGCCATGGGGCCCATATGGGCCCCCACCTCCACCCTGACCTGCCTGGCCTTGGTTCATCCCTGTTCCCATTCCCACAGAGATGCCTGACATCACTGGGCTGATGCTGAAAGCACGTGCTTGGGAAATGCTGTTGAATGAGGGGAGAGTTTAGAACCAGGTTTCTCACTTCCCATGAGGTAAATACATCATATATATTGTATATTTGTATATATAGTTTCAAGTGCCAAGTTCCTGGCTTCAGAAGCTTCCTGAAGGCTCTGCTGTTCCCCACTGGCCACTGACACGGTCTGCTCCTCTGAGCTCTTCCCACCACTGCTGAACCAACCGCAGACACCCAGGACAGCCCCAGACACCAGCCTTCTGTTTCAGGTGTTGCAGTTAGATGCCTAAAGCATGCAGACAGGCAGTGTGGATCTTGCCTTTGATCTGTGCACAGGCACCATCTCCTTTACTCTTTTACTACCTGTTGTAAAGTCCTTCCCTCAAAAGGGCTGTGACCCCAGCCAGGGCTTCTTGCTGCTTCCCTGCTGCAGATGCCAAAAAGATTTATGGGAGGTGCGAGATGAAAAAAAAGGCTCAAAGGAGGAGCTCTCAGTGCAGACAATTTTCAGTGAGCAGTGCTGGACTGGCAGTGCTGGAGAACAAAACACTCTTTAGGTTTCCACAAAGTCTGAGCTGGGAGCTCCCCTGCCAGCACCCACTGTGCTGTCACCTCTCCTCGGTGCAACCTCAGACCTGTCTCTCTGAGCTGGACTGGTGGGGAAGAGGCACAGCAAGACTGCGTCCCTCCCTGAGGAGTAACTGATTTCTGAAAATGGTGAATTCCCCTTGCCCAAAGCTTGCAGCTGCAACTGTGCATCTCTGAAGCACACACTGGCATTAAGCAGCAATGTCTCAGTACAGAGCAGGGTTGCTCTTGCAGGAAATTTTCTGTCCTGCGCTATAGAAGAATATGAATTGTCCTCTTTTGACCCATTTATCAGATGGCCTTTAATATTTCTGCAGACAGTTTTTGCATGTGAGGTATACTGCTCAGCTGCATGGTAGGTATTGCTTGATTTAAAACAAAACCCAACCTCCTCACCCCCCCCCAAAAAACCCCAAAACAAAACAAAAAAAAACCACCCCAAAAAAACAAAACAAAAAACCAAGAAAGCTCTTGAGCACAGCTGGTGCCACCCGCCTACTCCATGGGCTTGTTCTGGGGTCATAATTCTACATTTTATTACATACATTCTTTTTAAACCCACTCATCCAAAATGCCTTTAAAAGTGGGAAAAGGACAAAGAAGGAGAACAGGCAGAAGAAAGAGGAAGCTGTAAAGGTTGGCAAGTACTTGTCCCTCCAAGAAGACTGAAGAGCAGTGAACCGATCCCAGGACAGGGAAGTGTTGGTTTTGTGGGATGGAAATAACCCACACATGGGTGACCCCAGCTTGGGCACTCATCCACCCATAGACCTGGTGGACCCTCATCCTACCCATAATTCAGAAATAAACACTGGACATGGAGTGATTCCTAATGCCAGAGGACTTTAATGCTTAAAGAAGTAGAGTTTCTCATCTAGGCTTGTAAATCTTTGGTTTAGACCCACACATGTGTTGTGGGGGGACACAGCTCCATAGGTATCCCTGGTGCCCAGTCATAGCAAACATGGGGAAAAAAAAAGAGTATTGGTCAGGTGCGTGCTGGTCTTGCTTTGAATCAGCTCTTGGCTGCAAACCCCAAAGGGCTCTGATGTGAGAAGTCAAAGAGAAAATGTAGTCAGAGCTGCCTGAATGGTCCAATGGTTTCTGAGGCTAAATCAGTAGAAAGAAAAATGTAGGAAGCAGTAACAGGAGCACTAGCAAGTTGTTCTGAGCCCAGTATTTAGATTTTCAAAAAGCAGAAAAAGGATGAAGCAGCAAATACAGAATTTGGAGGGACTTGAACGATTACGTTTGTATTTTCAAAGCATCCTAAAAAGGAAACACCCAGCTGAATTTCTTTAATTTCTCTGAAATCTCAAAACATTCTACTCCTTTCAGAGAAATGAGAGCAGAAAACCTCTGAAGGAACCAAATTTTTCCAGGGCAGCTAACTGTGGGAAGAGCTAACCAAGCAGTTTGCCCTTACTTTGAAGCAAATTACTGTTTTTTCTAAAAGATTCAGACCAGGAGAGGCAGAAGGGCTGAGGCTGGAGAAGGAAACACAGGGTGGAACCTATAGAAATTATAGTAAGAGGGTGTCTCGGGGGATGATCCCAGCAGTCACTCAGAGATCTGGGATTATTTCTCCAGCTTCTGCTTGAGTTCTGATTTTACTTCCCTCAAATACTACCGGCTTTGATACTTGTGTTTAAAAATTACTGCCCTGAAGACTGAACCTGAGAGATGCTCGCACTAACATTAATGCAGCCTTGGACTCCTACCCTGCTAATCCGAAGAAAAAAAACCAAACAAACCCCACAATAAACCACTCACTTGATCCAAATGGTTGGTTGTATGCACTGAGGAAACTGCAGTGAGATATCCCAGGATGAATAACTGCCCAGGGGCCTGTTAATGGTAGGAGAAGAAACCTGCGATACACCAACGCTTGGATTGCCCCAGTGCCTGGGGCTGGTACAGAGAGGTGGGGTATTAAATACCTGAAGAGTGCCAGGATCTTACCTACCCTCAAAACATAACTTCAAGGACCATGTCAAACCCTTAATGGTCCACGAACTGTTCATCATCCTAATATGAAAGCTATGGAGGTGATACTAACCTAAATCCAAAGGTCAGAATTCAGATTGCTGGTAAAATTTAGCTATAGATAAGAAAAAAAAAATCCAACTCAAAATTTGGGAATGCTCATTGCTGAGCAGGAGCCAAGAAAACTTGTTTACAGCTCGCTCTCCGTTTAGAACAATTAATCACTAAGCCTTGGCTGCACTTCCCACACATCACCCGAAAGGATGTCTGTCAGGTTGTGTTAAGCCAAAACACCGTGATAGAGTCAGCTACTGCCTGGGATACGGATGAAAACTGGCATGTTAGCTCACTGCTAATAGGTGACATACCAAAAAAAAAGAGAAACTGTCCACTGAGGTGACAGGGACCACCTTTTTTCCCCTTAATTGCTTCCTGGTACCTGGACTGAATCTACAATCAACGAGATATATCTGAGATGCTCCCAGAGCTCCAACATCGTGGGCTCTTCTCTGGCCATGAAGGAATAAAATGCACTCAGAAATACGCTAGAGCTGAAACTGAGAGAGGAAAAAAGTTTGGAAAAAAGGAACAATTTCTTCCACTGTTCTTTAGAAGAGTTTCTGTCCTGATGGAGCAACAGCAGAAGTGGCCTTAATAGTAGATACAAATCTGGAAAACATCTGAAAACCTGAGTTTGTGTGGGTAGAACCATCAACAAAGTGAGTGGTTGCATTTGGAAACTCTGAGCTTTTCCCTGACAAGGGACCAGGTGGGGACATGGGCTGTGCCACTTCATCTCCAGCTGTGGGTATCCTCCACCACTGACCCTCACCTTCCCAGCTGTCACTGGGGACATGCCTAGAGACCCAGTTGGTGGCCATCATTTTATCTGCATGGGGAGTCTAGATGGCTGGTTAAGACTGTCAGAAGTTGCTACTCCAGTTAGAAAAGAGAGAAAAACTGTTGATATCTCTTTGGTATATATCTATAATGGTAGATATTCATCAGCATATTAGATAAGTTACACACACTGTAAAAGGAACCAGAAGCTGAGTTAGAATTTTATGTGAGAACAAGACAGTATATTGATCTGAAATAGTTATTTTTGCTTAAATGAGAAATAAAGTCAAGATAAATGTGTGCTATGTTCCCAAACCCTCCCTGAAGAAGCATGAACTTTACAGGTTTATAGGCCTGTCTGGAAATACTCAGCAACAATTCACTTAGGTCATTATCACACATAAACCAGTCCAGGTACACACTTCTAATTACCTTTAAAAAAAGTAAAGTGTCTAGGACGTAATTTTTTGGCATTTTCAATTGCATTTTTTCCCTATACTGCAGACATAAAGTGATCACTGTGGCTCTCAGCTGAAGACTAAGAATCACCAATGAAAACAGAGACATGAAATATTGAGAAGTCTCTTATTTGCACATTATCCCTGCAAAAGAATGGCTTTCTTCAGTTAAGCAATGGGTTGCTGTTTTAATCTGTGTTTCCATGTCTCCTTTCCTGTTCCAGTGTACAGTCTCCACTGAGAAGAGTTTTCTATTTAGGAGATCCATCAGCTTGTCTACACTATTTTTCTGAATACACTTGCAGTTATTTTGCCTCCAAATGAATGCATTTGCATTTTGTAATGCATTCTGATTCCAAAACACATTTCAGAAAACTTACATACCAAAGAGATATTCTAGAGTATGTTTCAGCTGCCTTTTCCTTATAGTGATGTTTCTTCTTTCTTGAGCAGCATCATATAAAATTAACAGCAGTAAGCAGCAATTTGAGGCTTAGAATGTTGCTAATCAGATTGAAATTAAAACACCGAGTCATTTAATTAAGCACTCAAGCGGGTCACCTTAGGCAGAAAGTCGGTCTGGACCACCCAAAGGCAGCTGGGTTGACGTTAGCTACAGACCTGCCCCCCAGCACTGTGAACCGAACTCAGCAGCATTTAGTAACAATATTGGAGGTAAGGAACATTTCAAAAGCTCATTTTTTTCTTTTTTTAATCTGACCTTTTTGACAACCACTGAAATGTTTTAGATAAATGGCAAGGCTAAATCCAGGTCCCTCTGAAGAAATCGGCATCCTTGCAGTTATGCAAGTGCTTTAATTAGAGCCAGCTGCCTCTAGAGTAAAAGGTCTGCAGAGGATGAAGAGGAACAAGGAGTAGAGTACTGATGCAGGAGAGGGGACATCGATTCATAACTTACTCTTCTGTGAAATGAGTGACCTTTTGCTGTGGATACTGAGAAGTACAGTAGGCGACATTAGGAAGCATTTCTTTGCGGAGATGGTGGTCAAACACTGGAACAAACTTCCTAGAGAGATGGCTGATGCCCCAAGGCTGTCGGTGTTCAAGAAGCATTTGGAAAACACCCTTAATAACATGCTTTAACTTTTGGTCAACCCTGAAGGGGTCAGCCAGGTGGACTAGATGATCATTGTAGGTGTCTTACAACTGAAATATTCCCTTCCCTTCGGAGTTGAAGTACTTTATGCACTAAAATTTTCTTCCCCACTCTTGCCTACAGCTTGGCCCTGCTGGGTCAGGGAGCTCCTCTTTTGGACACATCTTGGCTGTCAGACAGGGCAGTTGGCTTCTCAGCCCGAGCCAGGACACAAACTGGTTTCTCTCTCCTGCACCACACTGCGCCCAGGGCTGGGCAGAGCTTGTCTGCTGACATTTAGCCTGAGGCAACGTGCCCCATGTCCTTAGTGCTGTCTTTAGGACTGGCACAGCAGCAAAACATAGCACGTGCTTTGTTTTCAGCAGCTTGCTTCCTTACAGAACTGCCCGGGGACAGGAGTCCCTTCTGCTTGTAGGATGTACCTACCTCTGCACCCGGCAGCTCCCACCCCCCGCTCTGCCTTTTCATGGCAACAATTCCCAACATCGCACACCAGCAATTCCAGGACCATAACATTTACTGCAATTTTATCAGATTAATGTAAAAATATTTTTTTTAAAAGAAAAATGGGTAAAAAAAAATCAGTTTTAATACCAAAGTGACGAAGCAGTCAACTGCAGCAGAGTGTTTGCTGGGATTTTTTGTCCAAATCCCAGTGCCGGCAGAGGTAGGAAAGACCCTTCAGAGAAGTCTATTGCCTTTCAAGTTGGTTGAGGTTTCTCAGCTGCACTCTGCTTTTATAAAGCAGACTTTCTCACATCAACAATCACATTTGTCATCTGAGGAGGGAGAGAAGCAATTCCCACTTGCCATTCTCCTAAACACTCATCTTTTTTTAAACAGGTTTATTATGTCTCCTTTTGCGATGAGAAATGTGCACAGTAAGAACAGCACACAGCAATTTACAGCACCTTGGCTAAGCTCTTTCCTCAGATCAAGGCAGCAGTATGTTCCCCCCACCTCCTTCCCAGAAGGGAAATCAGCTTCCCCGCTGCAGGAAAGGGCTGATCTCACACGAGGCTGCACAACACCTTCTTGTGTGTTACAAACACAGTCGAGGCCGGTGGGGTTCAGTTCCACGTCTACAGAAGATGTGCCAGACAGCCTTGCCTCCTGCTCTGCAGGGTGATTCTCCAGGGGAAACCCCAGAAGACAGCAGGAAGGCAGAGGGGTGCCCAGTTTCATAGAATCACAG
>VZTO01011720.1:0-12642 GCA_013400615.1 Syrrhaptes paradoxus
AATATGACAGATAGCGGCTTAACAACTTCATCCGCCTGTGGATGCATCTCATCAGGTCNGTTCCAGTCAGTAGGAACTTCACCGGAGTGTCACAACTTCTCAAATATGACAGATAGCGGCTTAACAACTTCATCCGCCTGTGGATGCATCTCATCAGGTCCCACCAACTTGTGCACCTTCAGGTTCTTTAGATGGTCTTGCATCTCATCTTCTCCTACAGTGGGTGGTTCTTCATTCTCCCAGTATCTGCCTTTGCCTTCAGCAACTTGGGCGGTGTGGTTTATGCACTTCCCGGTGAAGACAGAGGCAAAAATGCCATTGAGAACCTCAGCCTTCTCCATATCCCTAGTAACCAGGTCTCCTGTTTACTTCCAGAGGGGGGCCACATTTTCCCTAGTCTTCCTTTTATCACCAATGTACCTATACAAGCTTTCCTTGCTGCCCCCAAAGTCCCTGGCAAGACTTAATTCTATTAGAGCTTTAGCTTTCCTAACTTGACCCCTGGCTGCCCAGACAATTTCTCTGTATTCTTCCCAGGTTACCTGTCCTTACTTCCACCCTCTGTAGGCTTCCTTTATGTTGTTGAGTTTGTCCAGAAGCTCCTTGTCCACCCGCATAGACCTCCTGGCATTTTTGCCTGCCTTCCCCTTTGTTGGGATGCATCGCTCCTGAGCCTGGAGGCAGTGACCCTTAAATATTAACAAGCTTTCTTGGGTCTCTCTTCCTCCAGGGCTTTATCCCGTTGAACTCTACCAAGCAGATCCCTGAGGATGCAAAGTTTGCTCTCCTGAAGTCCAGGATAGTGAACTTGCTGTGCGCCCTCCCTGTCATCCCATGGATCTTGAACTCCACCATCTCATGGTCACTGCAGCCTAGGCTGCCCTTGAGCTTCACATTCCCCACCACCCCTTCCTTGTTGGTGAGAACAAGGTCCAGCATAAAACCTCTCCTGGTTGGCTCCTCTGTCACTTGGAGAAGGAAGTTATCATCAACACATTCCAGGAACCTCCTGGATTGCTTATGCCCTGCTGTGTTGTCCCTCCAACAGATATTGGGGTGGCTGAAGTCCCTCATGAGGACCAGGGCTTGTAAGTGTGAGGTTGCTCCTATGTGTCTATAGAGGGCCTCATCCACCTGGTCTTCCTGGTCAGGTGGTCTGTAGCAGATCCCCATTATGATGTCACCTGTCCCTGCCCTCCCTTTAGTCCTGACCCATAAGCTCCTCACCCATCCCCAGGCAGCTTCTCATCCATTCCCTAATCTTAGTTTTTGTGGGAAGGAATGATGAATCAATAATATTGATTATATATTTCTATTATTATATATTTCTATTATTTTTTTAATCCAGAAGTGGCAACTCTTCTTTTTTTTTTAATTTAAGTTTATGTATTAATTTTTTTTTGTGCTCTTAAACACTCAGTGTTAAAGCATTTGGAGGATAAAACCTTTATGAAGTAACAGTTTCAACACTTCACATTTGTTCTTATTTTTTCTAACTGTTTTCCAGCAATGTGAGAAAGTGCGTGAGTGTGAAGAAACTGGAGGAGGAAGAATAATACCATCTTTTCCTAGTTTCATTCTGGAAAAGTAGAATAACTTGAAAAGAGCATCTTGACATGGGGAAACGTGGGAAATATTCTGGTCGTCTAGCTAGCTGCATTTGAAAAGAAGCCCAAAGAAACCTGAGAAAAGCAGAATAATTTCACAAAAGAAACATTATTTCTGTTTTCTATGCAGAAGCTACGGACTCTTTTATTAATCAAAGAACATAGAAAATTCAGTTTGAACATTATTATGCCAAGCAGGAGAGCAAATTCAATCCTTCAGCTGTAAAAAAAGAGATTTTACTCCTATTTTAAATGCAAATCCCCAGACATCTTTGCATAGCGTCTCTACTCACCTCCTATAATGAATGGATTCTTTACTGTTGAAATCTTGAAATCTTTATCAAAACTAAGTGCCTTTCACCAGTGTGTGTTCTAGTTCAATGACAGGTTTTAGGATTAGGTATAGGAACACTGAAAGCCTATGCTGTGACTCGTGCAGTTCAGATTCCTCATCCACAAAGTTCTTTGTGGTTGTAGCCCCAATGAATCTAATAATCATATATAAAGGTGGAAAAGCACACAGGTGAGAAGGGAGTCAAAGCAGAAGTGGCGTAATCCAACAGTTTTCTACATTCCCACAGGAAATATAAAATAATAAAAACGGCTTGCAGGGGAAAAATGCAAACAATATTCTGATTTTCTCATGTATATGCATACACACATATCACACCTTGGAAATGATCTTAATTTGGAAGCTCAGAGCTGTGTAAATTATTTTTTGCAAGAAGTCACTGCATTAATACAGTTTATATCTTACCTGCCACAGCAACTGATGATCTGATTTAACCCTACCAAAAACTTGTTTCACAATGCAAAATCATCGAAGAGATAGTGTAACCACATGCCAGCAATGACTGCTGCCACCCTGGACACTCTGCAATTAGGAAGCGACTAACGAACCATTGCAAGATAGAGATACAAAATCCAACTCACAAGATACAAATCCACAGCCTGATGTTGCCTCATGTTTGTTAAAGTGAGATTTTTCATCCCAATGGGTTGTATGGGGAGAAACAATAATGAAAAAACAATTTATTATATCACAAAAGTCACCACTCACCAGCTGAGCTACAGTAATGGAAGCTACACATGCTTCTAGTTTGTGGCATAAGAAAAGTAAAATGGTTTAACTGAACCGTTATATTTACTCATTATGGGCAGTCTAGAATGCAGGGAGCCCAGGTTGTGTCACTAGGTTTTCTTTAGTTTATCAATCATTTTACCTACGGAAGAAATTTTTTTGAAAAGCTATAATATATTTGTCATTGATGATCTAATACAGAAAGATGTCTTAGGAAGATATAAAGAACTAGGGTGAAAGATATTGTTGATTATTACGGTTTGACCAACTTGCTAATGCCAGGTTAATGATCATCTGCCAGTGCTGTCAGTATCTCTGCGACTGCATTTCATTCCATTTATTTGATTTAATGGGATTTCATTCCATTCTAATACTATATTCTATGGACAAGTATGGTGTTTGTGGAGCAGAGAAACAAAACTCCAGTGAAACAGCTGACATCCATCCCTGAACAGACAGTAATTAAAGACTTAGATCAAGTAATAAAAAAGGTGGGGCTTCATCCACCTCCATGTCTGAGGGCAAAATTTTAGGCATTACTCTCTAGTCATGCAGTATAAGAGGCAAGAAACACTTGGTTTAGGTTTAATGATTCTTTTGTTTGTTTGTTTGCTTGTAAGTGTTCAGGGAAAGAGTAATATTACAATTCTTCTTTCTTTTTCTCTCATTTACTATTATATGTGGGTGAGTAGGGGATAGTGAACAATAAATTACACTACTTAGAGATGTAGGCTAAGGCTTTTCTTGTCAGTTGTGTCAATAAAGTACACACATAACATCAGTTTCCCATTACACACATCATTCAGAGTCATATATTACTCAGTATAATGGGAAAAGGGGCCACTGAAATCTAAAATGAAAAGAGAAATTGAAGTACAACCAGCGAGCAGCAGCTGAGCCAAAAAGCAGCTGTGATAGTGAAACATTTAGTCACTGCTGCTGGAAAAAGAAGAGCTATCGGTACTGAGGGCATACAGTGCCACATGCTGGGAAGCTTTGCAGCAGATGGGTTTCTGTGGGACTGGAAGGTACTAATTTCTTAATTTTTTTTTNATCTGGATCACCTTATGTTCAGAGTTAGTGTTAGATCTTTGGGTCATATGGTTCTGTCATATGACTCGTAGGACCAATCTTCCTTTTCCAAGCAAATTCTACTCTTTATATTACAGTGGTAAAAGTGGTACTTTTCCATGTAGGCTGTTTGTAATAATACACTTAGAAACGTGTGATGAACATCCACAGGTCATTGATAACATCTACAAAGTCTCTACTATAGACTACCAAAAAAATACCGCATTTTCTATTGGAGTACGTACAAGTACTTTTTGAAAATTTTTTAACTATTTTTTTCATAACAACCAGCACACAGAAGCTGTGTTATACACAATCTAAGGTTAAAACTTCTTCCCTCTAAAGCTGTCTGACACTCACTTGGCAGCTCCTGCAATGCTCATTCTTATTGTTGCTTGCTTTGCATTGTTACTGTTATGATAGAACCATAAAATCATAGAATGGTTTTGGTTGGAAGAGACCTTTAAGGATGATATAGTCCAAGCTCCATGCCTTGGGCAGGGACATCTTTCACTAGATGCTCAAAGCATCACCAGTTGCTCAAAGCCCCATTCAACCTGACCTTGAACTATTCCAATGATGATTCACAGCTTCTCTGGGCAACTTGTTNATTTGCATTTCATTTAAAATAATTGAATACAAGCACAAAACACAGCCCAGGTCATGCTGTTGGCCAAGTCTTGCCAGCTGCCTTTATTGTTTGTTTATACTGAAGGGCAGATGCCACAATTTGTTCTTAGGCTAAATTCTTGTCTTACCAGTTGTGCTACTGGGTTACTTTGCAGTAGTGCTGCAAAGCCTCATATCTGGATCACCTTATGTTCAAAGTTAGTGTTAGATCTTTGAGTCATATGGTTCTGTCATATGACTCGTAGGACCAATCTTCCTTTTCCAAGCAAATTCTGCTCTTTATATTACAGTGGTAAAACTGGTACTTTTCCATCTAGGCTGTTTGTAATAACACACTTAGAAATGTGTGATGAGCATCCACAGGTCATTGATAACATGTACAAAGTCTCTACTATAGACTACCAAAAAAATACTGCATTTTCTATTGGAGTACGTACAAATTTTTGAAAAATTTTTAACTATTTCTTTCATAACAACCAGCACACAGAAGCTGTGTTATACACAATCTAAGGTTAAGACTTCTTCCCTCTAAAGCTGTCTGACACTCACTTGGCAGCTCCTGCAATGCTCATTCTTATTGTTGCTTGCTTTGCATTGTTACTGTTATGATAGAACCATAAAATCATAGAATGGTTTTGGTTGGAAGAGACCTTTAAGGATGATATAGTCCAAGCTCCATGCCTTGGGCAGGGACATCTTTCACTAGATGCTCAAAGCATCACCAGTTGCTCAAAGCCCCATTCAACCTGACCTTGAACTATTCCAATGATGATTCACAGCTTCTCTGGGCAACTTGTTGCAGTGTCTCACGACCTGTTGTCTCATAGTAGGACAAAAGTAGAGGTAACTCACAGGATCAGCTCGTCTATTTGGACAACCAGTTACTTTCTCTCCTTGAGTGGGAAAGGGGAGCTTGTTCTGAAGGATGCGTACAACAGAAAACCCAACAAAGAAAAAAGATAAGGTGGTGTCATCCTTATTTCACAGAAATGGGAAGAATGAAGAACAAGGAAGTAGAGCCTGAACCCCAGGTGACTATTTTAATACTTTATCTGTTTTTCCATAAAATTTATGAAGTGAACAGAAGAAGGAAGAGCAGCTTCAGTTCTGACTTCAAAGTTCTGAAAAGCAAAACAACACTGAGGCTCATTATTAATTGTAACACACTAGAAAGGGAGGGAGAGAGGCAGTGGAATTAAAGTCTATTTTTTGAACTAATACTCATAAAAATGGGATGGCATCGTCTGTGATTTCATAAATGTTCTGGAAGAAAATGTAGTGATTGCATAATAGCCCCATCAAAAGGGTGGTTGATTAGTTTAGTCAATTTGGCATACATTTCAGCTATTATTTTCATTTGTGAAGCAGAGGCTGAATGACACAGTTGCTTTTATCCCGAGCACTTCACAAATGAGCACCCTAAAGTCTGAAGTGGTTCTTTCTTACTTCCCCACAACTTGGGATGTAACTGTGACAAGAGCGTTGGAAGATCATGGAGCCAAAAAAATCTCCAATATTTCATGTTTGAAAGAAATTGTGGATGACTTATTTTGCAACCATCCACCTGAAACAGGGCCAAAACCGTACAAAACTTATATTATCTCCTGTATATACTCCAAGCTATTTCTTCTATTACTAAATCACAGCAATATATCTAAGAAGATCATTAATACCAGCATGGAGTTACTCTCTATGCCACTTGCCATTTGTCAAAAAAAATGACATCTCCATCACCTCTGCTACTCAACTTCATGGTGCAGTCTTTCGATTGGGACTGGGTGCTCTCTGAAATATTTGTGCACGCCCAAAATCACATTATTAGACTCCCAGGGTGTAATTCATGGCTGACACTGTGTTGGTGAGTGTGTAGACTGTCTCAAATTTTTCATTTTATGCAAAATATTTGTTTCATACAAATACAGATTTTGTATGACTACAGTTCTGTTTCTCTTCTGACAAACTCTTCAGTTATGTCCACAATTAGTATTTTATCCAAACCTGATCTCATCAAGTTATTCCTTTTCGGAGGCATGGGCTTCTGTTGGTTCTGAACAGTAGCTCAATGGTGTGCCATTCCTCACCATTGCATTTAGAGGAGGATTCACTAGGTCAAACATACTGCTGTATTGGTAAGACTCTATGGAAACCACACAGGTGTTCTAGAGAGCTTAAATTGTGAGAAAAGGAGCTTAATTCTATTCTCACACATCTGAGTAGGCTTGTCCTGTATGAGACTAGATGACAAGAACTGAAGCAACACCATATGGAAATTGGGGGATGTTGGAGCACTTTGAATTCTTGAGTCCAAGCTATAAACCCAGCCATGGTCTAAAGCTTCATCAGCAGGAACTGAGCATCTCCTAAGCCCTTATCCTATGTTTTTGTTTCCACAAAAAAAACCCCAAAAAAACCTTTATGAANTTTTTGGGGGGCGTGGGCTTCTGTTGGTTCTGAACAGTAGCTCAATGGTGTGCCGTTCCTCACCATCACATTTAGAGGAGGATTCACTAGGTCAAACATACTGCTGTATTGGTAAGACTCTATGGAACCACACAGGTGTTCTAGACAGCTTAAATTGTGAGAAAAGGAGCTTAATTCTATTCTCACACATCTGAGTAGGCCTGTCCTGTATGAGACTAGATGAGATACAAGAACTGAAGCAACACCATATGGAAATTGGGGGATGTTGGAGCACTTTGAATTCTTGAGTCCAAGCTATAAACCCAGCCATGGTCTAAAGCTTCATCAGCAGGAACTGAGCATCTCCTAAGCCCTTATCCTATGTTTTTGTTTCCACAAAAAAAACCCCAAAAAAACCTTTATGAACAGATCTAGTATCACTGACAATACGTCACAACCAAATCTCAGGCAAGTCTACTGTGCAGTGCAGGATCTTGGGGTGTGTTCTGCTGCACACCCTAGGACACTTGAGACATACACACTCACCTGGGCCATTAATAATTTGAAAAGGTAGTCATAAATTGTTTTTATTAGCTCTCTTGCACATACCTTCTCTCGTAATACCTGTTAACATTCTGAAACATCCTTCACTTCAGGGACATTTTGCAGATTTTCAGGACAGTGCCTGAGAAGTTTATGAAAGCATCAAAATACCTTTAACTGTCACTGTCTGTAATTGCATATATGCTCTCAGACACAGTGAGGTAAACACAATATTGAGCCAAGGTATGCACCACACGGCTATAAGAATCCTCCACACTTCTTTCAGTGAAGCTTGCATCTTCTGCAAATCCAGATGCAGAGTGCCAGATGGAAAGCGGGAGCAGAACAACTCTGACGTCAGACCTTGCTGGTGCAGGAAGGCAATGGGAATTTTTCCAGCCATTTTCTTTCATCCTTTCTTATCTTTCATCTTTCTTATCACTCACAGAACTTCCTTTGTATTCCTCTCTTTTTTTTTTCATTCTGTTTCTCTTGTTTCTAGTCTATCATTCACTTTCTTGCTTTTTGTCTTATTTTTCTTCTTTCTTTCCTCCCAAACCACTCCTTCTTTGTCAGTTTGCATCCATCCCTGTCTCTATAAAATAGAGCTTTCAAAGTTTATGTAGTTAGTGCATGTTGCTTGCTCTGAGAGAACGAGGGACACGGGAAGTAGTGACTAATATCAGAATCATGAGTGAAGATATGTTTTATTCATAAACCCTGCATCTCCAGTGAAATTAAAAGCAAAGCAAAGGGTCGAAGCTCTGAACCCTCTTTCCTGGAGCCTGTAAACCAATAAAGGCTTTATATTAGCTATCGATATCTATCTCTGACTTGGTTTAATAACATCTTATTCCCTGTTTTCAGCAGCCATCAATAATATTTCTGCCTGCCCGCTCAGGTCCCCATCTCTGCGTGCAATTGCATTATAAGGGTCTATAAGCCCAATTTGCTTCACATTCTTATTTTTGGAAAAGGCTGGCTGGCTTTTGTAATGAGAGCAGCTGCCAAGAAGGCTTGACAGAATTTGTGGCCCATCTGGCTTATAATCTTCATTCAATATCACAGGAGCCTAAACTCCCAGACCAACTGATAAGTCAGAGCGTATAGGCAAGCGGTGGCAGTAATCTTCCTTGTGATTTCTCATTAAGGACAGGGACATCTCAGTGAATCTCTCATATCCTGGATATCATATTTTTTTCCCTTTTCTTAATTTTTTCCTTTTTTTTTTTTTTTTTTTCTTTTTTTTTATATTTTTAAAAATTACAATAAAAACACAGCAGTTTAAAAAGTATTTGGGGTTTCTTGTATCATGTTTAAGAAACTAGGAAACCAAGTGCTTGACCGTACCTTTAAAATCAATTGCGGTTTGCCACTGTTCATAATTAAATTACGTTTGCTGATGTTTTCTTCTCAGAATCATGGAAAACAAGGCAAGAAACGAACCTGAGAAATCATCTAGCAAATTTCCATGCCACAAAATGGGATTAGTTATATTCCCAGGATCCTCAGGTCTCAGTCATCTTTATAGCATCCCCAGACCATCTCTTTTCAAAGGTTTTTCCTGTATTCTCAAGTCTTCTGCAACTTAGAGTTTCTCCTCTGAACGCAGAAATGGGTTGATTGTCCTGCATGCACAGTGTCCCACACATCCCTCAACTTCTGAACACAAATATCTCCAGTTCTTTTGTTCTTTCCTCATAAATCATGTTTTCTAGAAATCTGCTCGTGTCCGCTGCTGCTTTCGTGCTCAGTTCACTTTGCTGACGATTAAATGACACACAGAGACACTCGCACCCCAGCTGCACCTCCTGCGTTCGGCAGGCTGCTCAGCGTCCTGAGTTGGAGCCCTGTTGTCCTTCAACATTTCACCCAGCTTCATCTGTCTGAAAGTTAGGTGTTCACCTTAAACCTATCACTTCGGCTCTTTCTAGGAACCTAGACAGCCTTCAGACGGCAGAGACGGGTAGCTCCAGAGTGCTACTCAACTCACCTAGTTTAGAGATTTATCTTCAGAAGGTTTGAGATGTCTCTTCAGATAGCAGGCTTCCCCTGTTGACTACAGTGGGGACAAGCTATGACCAAAGTCCCAGCTTTTCCAGGACTAGTGAGATGAATTACCCTATTAGCAGAGGAAATGAATAATGTATTTTTTTCTTACAGGTCTGCATGTCACATCTAATTTTTTTGATTTCTCGTAAGATGAGAACTTCACATTTTTTGTTCTCCTCTGTTAAGGCATTAATCGCCCTTGTGATAATAATTGAGTTCATACAGTAGTTATCATTAATATATTGGGTTTTTTAAATATATATACTTTTTACGAGAGATCTCATAGCCCTCTGCCACACCTGATCAGAAATAGTGTGGGAGACATGAAGGGAAGGGACATCAGGTCAACTGGAGAAACGCAGGAACAAGCAGAAGCTCACACAGTATTTTTCTCACATTCTTATGACGCATTTTTATAATGTCAAAAATCTCTGTCAAAGCACAAGTAAATAAATAATGAAATAATAAAATGAAACAAAACAAAATAAAATATGAAGGATGCTAACTTACCTGAAAGAACAATTTAATGAACAAAAGCATGAAGAACAATTGAAAGGCATATGACCTGACACTGGAAAAGAGAGTAGATAGTTTGGAAAATTTAGGAACAAATTTGTCTATTAATCTTCTTTTGTTGTTGTTGTTGTTGTTGTTAGTGGCTATTTCAAACTTGTTAAGCGCTGTCATAAAAAATAAACAAATGGACATTTTACTTTAAAATCCTTTCAACTGTGTGGTCATCTTCTGTTTCACAGCATGAGGTTTCATGGGGTGAGCAAAGTAAAAGGCTGTTATGAAACTCTGCACAGCATGGCAAATAACTTATTTGACAGATGGGTCTACTGGTGTTTTTTTAGGGGTCATTGCAATTTGGATAAGGATGCTGTTTAAGATCTAGCACTACTTATTGCACTGTTACCATGTCATGAGAACTGCAGAATAAGAAAAATTGTCCAAGTTAAACAAATTTTCATTTTTTTGGCTAAACTGTTCTCTGCCCAAGTAGTTCCCCATAGTCTGAGTTACAGCGGACAGGTGTAGGAAGGATTCTTGTACTAGTTTTCACATGAATAAAAAGAACTTATTTTGAAATAGCACATTTTGTGAAAAGTAGAGTTAAAGTTAGAAACAGGTAGCTAAAGGTAAGCCACAATGTGGAAACCACGCTTGCAGCAGAGAACCTCTGCTCGTTAGATTGCTAACTCACAGACTCATTAGCTCTCTGCTCCATTTAATTTCCTGCTCATCTTTCTGTTCAACTCTCACCTATTATTTGCTCCACACACCATACCTGACCCAGAGTAGGTATAAAGCAGTTCATTTCAGTGAAACTCAACAGGGTTTAAATACAGACTTGCTCCCCCCCCCATTTTTTTTTCACCTACACTGTATAGAATATATACGATAGCAACAATAAAATAAAAGCAAGCAAAAAAAAAGCAGTCATCAACCTTTTGCGTACTTGGAAAAAATAATATGGCAGAACAGATTTGTTTCCAAATTTAGTCTTTCTGTTTTTCTTCATCAAACTTGAAACCATATTGCCCTGAAATCTTTAAAACTGCAAATTGGCTAGTGTGTGAAGGACTGATGCTTGTTTAGTTCAGAACTTCAGCTCTTGCTTATAACAGAAAAACTTGTGTATAGTCACTGCAGTCAAAAGGATTAGTCATACACTAAAAGTGAAGCAGAGTTTGCTGCAGAAAACTCAAAATTGAAAGGGAAAACACAAGCTGCCCAAAATAATGCTAAACCTAATTTGTTGAGCTAGGGTCACAAGCACCAAAAATGCCATAAACTTGTGGACTCTTGTGGAATAGAAAAATAACTTGTGCTTGTGGATCTTCACCAAAGTTAGGTAGAATTAAGTGTATCATTACTTATATTTCATGAATTTCCAAGTAGCAGGTAAGATCATTGTCCTACAATACTGGATTTGTTACACGGTTTACTGCTCTGAAGGGCTGAAATCATGAAATGTTGGGTAGGTAAATCACAGGAAAGACAAGTTTCCCTATCTCAGTAGACTCCCATCTGGAGTCTCCATCTCAGAGTTCTTGGGGTGGAAACTTGCACCAAGACTTTCAGACAGAGCAACAACCCAGCAACCCCCAAGTCTTATTCTCACACTTTTGTTACAAAACCAACATTTTCTGCCCAGCCTTTTCCAAAAATAACTGCAGTGGGTCCCATTCCCTTTTGACTTAACGGTGTAAAAAGACAAGAAGAAAGCCCCAGCTTGCCTGTAGTTATGTACTTGGTAATTAATTTTAGGTACAACAGTTTGCCAGGGAGGTTATAGCTCCTTCATCAAGAGAAAGATATCATATTGACACCGATGTAACTCAAACCCTCAAACCAAGATTAGGTACAGAAGAGGTTCTTTTTTTTTTTTTTTTTCTGTCCAAGCCTCAAGGAAGGACATCATTATAACTTACAGAAGAACCATGCTTTAATATTTTGGGGTGATGAGACTTTCCTGGAGCTGCTGCTGCTGTTTATACTTGTCAACCAAAAGGAAAAGTAGACAATGGTGACAAAGGTGAGCAAGAAATAAAAATAACACCAAATTAAGAGTAAATAAAATTATTTCCAAATCCTGTGCAGAGAGTCAGTAGTAGTCTACATCCCTAACAATGTAAGAAGCAGAAAGAAATTGGGGGGAAAAAAAGGCATGTGAGATGGAAAAAAAGAAGACTCTATAACAATTCAGCTTCATTAATGGGAGATACTGCAAGAGGGGAGTTCAGGGATTCATTATCTCAAAAATAGCAGTCCAAACTGACAGGAGTGGGTGAAAATTTCCTGACCCCATGGACTAGTGGATTTCACAGTTCCCTGTATTTGTCTTTTTAAAAGTTAGGAGGTGGGGGAAAGAAAAAGAAAAGGAATAGCCTGTTCTCTGAAGCCTTGGGGGTTTTCTGCTACTGTGGAAAGGAAGTAGAGGGAAAAAGAAGCATAAACAAGCTAGAGCTCCTGCCCACAAATAACCAATAGAGACGAAAAATACTATTACAGCTGTACAATAGTTTAAGGTCAATGTATTCCCTCTTCTAAGCCTGTGAAAACCTAACCCACATAAGGTATTAAAATTCATAACACATGAAAATTAGGAACTCCTGGAAGCAGTTTCTCCTATAAGTACAAATTTTCACTGCCTACATCTCGCATTTAAAGGAAACCACCCAGATAATTAAAATGCCTGTAAATGAAATGTCAAAGTTAAATGTTTTTCTTCTTTTCTTTTTTTTTTTTTAA
>VZTO01011722.1:0-47722 GCA_013400615.1 Syrrhaptes paradoxus
TCCAGCAGGAATGTTCAAGGTGAACAGAAGAAGAGTAGGAACGATAAAGTCTCAAAAGTACCATTTGAAAACAAAAATACAGCTTGCTGCCTCTGCTCCACAGTTCTACTTATACATAAATTATGCCAAATTGCTCCTTTTATAATGTCCAGTTCCAATTTCACTTGCAAATTTGTAAATCAAGAGTAGTCCCCCTAAAATCAAGATGCTAAACAGTTTAGTTACAGTTGCAGCAAACTGAGTGGAGTGATCGGAGGAGATTATCCCCTCCTTATTTCCTTCCCTTACAAAACCATTTCTGGCCACAGCTGGAAGCATGGTGGGCTAGCTGGACTGTCTGGCTGACCCCTTGGGGCTTTGTGCTACACTCAGTGAACCTAAACCCACTGGTAGACTACGTGGAATGGTGCTTATTGTCCTGGATTATTAAAAGCTGAATTTATAGCAGCGAAATAAATCATTAGCACTCAGACCTCTGATCTTGTGCACTACAGGCTACTCCTAAAACAGCGGATAAGTGATGTCTGCCAGACTCTGAGTGACAGCTGTATGAGTACGAAGTTGGGAGTTATTAGTACTGTAACTCTACCCCAGACCTCTACTGAAATATTGAGGAGCAGAAACTTTTTGCAAGAAAGACAAAGATCTGATCACTTGCAGAGCAACTAAACTTAAAGGGATACATCACACATCAACAAAACTTTTACCTCTCTTGTACCAGAGTCCGGAACTTCCCTGGACTGGTGGAAAGGAGCTGCTTTGCTTCCTCAAAGCCAAGCTGTACCGGATAGTATCCCCCACTGAATGGGTTATGACACGAAGTTTGGTCAGACCCCAGATCAACCAGCAGCTCTCCAGTTGTGTCCAACTCATGTACCAGCCTCTCCCTGGGGAGACAATGAAGGGGGTGTTTGAACAGAAGCTGTCAGTTCACATTCTAGTTCCTCTTCAGGCAAACCTCTTCCATCTCAAGAGGTTGTTTATAAAGGTATGCCCTTGGTAGGCTACGTCAGGAGATGGGAAATGATGGTGATGAAGACCTAGGTGCAGCTTTTGTAGTTCCCATTGACCTGTGCAGGAATGCTGATGGGCAAGTCAGATACCAGTATGACATACCAGTCTTATTGGTCAGTCTCATACGGTGTGACAGCAAGATTTACCTTTGGATAAAGCCTCAAGAGTGCCAGAATTTCTATCCATCATCTGATTATTTTTATTCAATCAATACCTCCATACTTCTGTTGTTCACTGAAGTCAAAGACATTTTCTTGCTATCCGGTTAGGAAAAGGTTAGAAGGAAAGGAAAACATTCTTTCTTCATCCAAGGAAGACTCTTAGGGATTTCTTTCCCTAAGAAATTCAGTGTTCCATAAGGAAAGGAGAAGGTGCATAGGAAGCAATGGGGAAACAGAACACAAGGATGAAAACCCCTCTTTTGACAATATGGTTTTTCACGAGCATCTAGAGTAACAAACTCAGCACTAGGTTTAACACATCTGCAAGTTTGGGAACTAATTCCAGGCTTACAAACAAGCAAGAGCATTAATATATCCATTATCTCAAAAAAAAAAAAAGCAGCATCTCAAGTGGATACCCTGTTTTTCAGATCAAAAATGCACCAGCAGAAAAGCGAGAGGAAGAAGGTGTCTGCTAGTGAAGAATAAATACTACTTACCATAGATCTACCACATTCCCATGGTAACCCAAACTAAGGGCAATTTTATTCTTTCTTGCCTCTCTAGAATAGATTAAAAAGATTGGTTGAAGAAAACACACCTCATGTAAAGTGAGGATTTGAATTCTCACCGGATTATGTTACAGGTCATACCTAAGGCGAGCAATGCAATGGTCCAGGTTGTCGGAGATTTCCATCAGCCATCCCTGCTTGTGACGTTTGAGAAGTGCTGCTTCATCAACCTGAGAGAAATAGCAGAGACCTCAAAACTCCTGTTTCCCCTATCCACTCACTTTACTAGAAAGAAAAAAAGATTTTGATACATCACTTCCCAAAATATTTTTACAAACCAAAAATTAACATTAAAATTGTACAAGAGGTGACATTCTCCCACCAATTTTAATTATTCTTCTTGTTACTTTTCATGGTTATATTAAAAAAAATGAAAGCCAAAACATTTCCAATTTATTTTTCAAATCTGGCTATTTTCTGTGAAAATAAAATTTCTATTTAATTAAGGAAATATTTTCTTTGATCAGCTCAGAGACAGACATTTCTGATAGATTGCCCAGGATGAACCAATGGTTTGCTGAACAAAACTGACCCTCACTTCTGTGCTTTGACTGCTTGGTGAAAATCTCAGCCAAATATGGAAAAGAAGACGAAAGCATTTTCTTGTCCCAGCTAGCTAATGCTTCTGAAAAATGGAATGGATCAAAACAAAACTACGTCTTTAATTCCCTCTTGTTTGCACTTTGAAGCTCCAAACAAGCCCAGTCCCAAATCTGTAATTTTCTGTGTCAGCATGTGTATGTACAGCAGAGAGCTGGATAAAAATATAGAGCGACAGACAAACAGTAGAGGCTTGGGCACAGATTCCATATTAATGATTCAATGGATAAACTTGCACATCATTAATATTTTTATAGCGAGCTATCGGTGGGATAATGGAAGTGGCAAAATTAATTCGAGCCAATTTTCTGTGTCAGCAATGGATTTAAACACCCCCAGTGCTGTGTGTAAGAACACATAACCTGGGTATCTTCTGGTATTTCATTAAAGCATTTTTACTTCTCTCTAATCCCCCCATCATTTCCATTCCATTATTTCTCATTAACAA
The DNA here is from genome assembly GCA_013400615.1 of Syrrhaptes paradoxus. NCBI lineage: Eukaryota > Metazoa > Chordata > Aves > Pterocliformes > Pteroclidae > Syrrhaptes > Syrrhaptes paradoxus. The sequence continues at coordinate 2,796 of VZTO01011722.1, forward strand.
GGTATTTATATGTAAATTAAATAGGTTCTGTATTCAGGAGTCACTTGAACACCAGGAAACCTTTTCTTTCCTAATTATTCTTAGCATGAGAAACCTTCCATCATTTCCCACATCAGTAATAAAGACTATCCATCAAAAGCCCCAGATTATGATAATATCTGTGTCATTGCCAACGGAATTATTCAATAAAGTCAGGTGCCGGGGGGGACTGCTGCTTTGGGAGTTATTTGAATCAGCGCAGGAGGGAAGATATTAAACGGTCTGTATGAATTACAGGAATTGGGTTCACGTAAAGCTCAGCATAACACAGATCAGATCTATTTAAATCTGTTACCACATCCTACAGATTTTACTCCAGCCCTGTCTGACAGTCTTTGTCATTCGGAGGCTTGCTAGCACACTCAAGAAAACCAGCTTCCTTTGAACAGCGCTTTCAAAAACACGCTCCTTTTTTGATCGGCATCCAGTGTTACCCTGGAGAGCTTAGTGCAGCTCCGAGGAGATAGTCTGGCCCTCCACACAATTGTTTCATAAAATTACAATCTGCTTTGTCTCAAACAGAAGAGGTGAAAGACTTGCACCATTAATCCCTTCTGTCTGAGCTTCAGAAGCCCTGGCTGACACCGTGACATCTCTTGCACAATTCATCAATGTCATTTGCATAAATAGTTCCTTAAATAAATAATATGTACATATATATAGCTATCCACATGTGCTCCCGAGACTCATTTCCGACAAGGATCATCTCACAGGAGATAAAAACCAGGCGATATTCAGTCTCCTGAACAAAATCATCTGCAGCCGTAGAGATGAAAAGGACAAAGGACTGCTGTGAATAGCATTCCCTGGAATCTTTCCTTTGTATTCCAGCATTTGAAAGATCATGATGACAGAGTAGAAGTCTGACTAAAGATAACTTACTCATTAATAATTTATTTATTAATAAATTGAATAAATTTATTTCATCTGCAGGGAGTAGCTGGTGAGATATCAAATAAGTGCGAAACTCACGTGCTAATAAAATACTTTGGCAGCATCATTGTAAAGCAGCTGAAACCTTCCATGAATAAGTCCTGAGCTAGCCACAGCAGGTCAGATTTACTGCGATGCCACGTGGGCAGTCTGACCCATTATGTGTTCAAGTTTAATTATAATTACCATCGGCCAGATTGCAATATTCTTACCCTTTCCGCTGCAGCAAGTGACATGCCCGCAGCAGAGGTCTGCCAGCTAATTCTCTCTATAAATGACTTTGGCTGAGAAGGCTGAACTCCCACTTGAGCTCAGTTCTCAAAAATCTCCCTTCCTCTGGAGCAGTGACAAGAGCTCAGCACCTGCAGCTACTCAAAGAGCTCAATGCGTTTTGGTCCGTCCTCTATCTGCTCCACCAAGGATGTTCCCCCAGTGTATCAAATTCAAAGGTAGTAAAGGAGGAAAGAAACGCATGGAAATGTTTGCTGTTTCTCAATAGCCAATATCATTAAAGATATTAATTTTCACAGAATTGCAGAGCAACATTTTCTGTTAAAAATTGTTGCGGTGTTTCTGTAGTCCATCCTTCCATCGATTTGTTAGAGCACACCCCTATGATAAGCAGAAGAGCTGGAAAATGCAGGTATTAGGAGAAGCTAGTGTTACTTTTTTATATGAAAATGTATTTCACTCAAAACTTCCAGGCATATATACTTACTGACATTACAGTGTTGGTGTTCTGCATTATGTACAATACTCAAGGATATCTGTGATTTCCATCATAGACTATCCTGATTGCTTGGACATCAGCAGTCTTTGATTCACAGATCATTAGATTCTCTTTGTTTATGGGAGGAAATAGCTGGGCTGTTTTAACATACTTGGAACAGATAAACCTTACAGCAGGATGAAAGACTCTCTACAAAGAATACAGGCTGTGGTTGAGCTTCAGGGAGCAGGGAAAATGGTACTAGAGACCTTCTTCCCCATCAGCACTTTCCCTGAGCAGAACTCGCTGTCGCTGTGTACACACTGGGATTCTCCCAAGTGCTTGCAATTAGCCTTCATACTGAAGCCAACTTTAAAATTCCCAGTTTTACAGAAATCCCATTGAGTTCAAAGAATCACAACACCAAGCAACTCCACTAGTCCCAACCTTGTTGAGTGAATCATACCAACATTAACGGGTGCTTTTCATTGCACCTGATCCAGTGCCAGAGGCATTAATCCTGATGGAACTGACACCTTTTTAACGGACTTTTTCCCCATAAGAGAGTGCAGTTCCCCGGGGGATTGCCTGGGGAAGTCAGACCCTTTCACACATTAAGTGAGGGTAGCTCAAGCACTGGGGATAGCTCATCTGACAGCATCATCTCCACTATTTGTGAAGCAATCATGTCCCTGTCCTTACAGTCTGATCCACTGAGTGAACAGAGAGTGGAAGAGCAGCAAAAAGTGCTCAGCAATGAAAAGGACAGACAGATCTTAGAAAAGAGTATCTTTCCTTGAGTTTTTCTTGTTAGGTTTACTTGAAGAACATGTCAGATCAGGAGAATGAGGGTTCTGATTCAGCATGTGAAGGAGAGAAGACAGAACCAAAGCAGCATCGCTCTCACCTCCGCAATGATCCCCACGCAGCCGGCAATGACTGCAGCCTTCGCCTGAGCCCCGCTCATCCCTCCGAGACCAGAAGTAACAAACACTTTCCCGGACAGGTCTTCTGCCTTCAAGTAGCGACGGCCTGCATTTAGCACTGTGAGCTGCACACAACACAATACAGCAATTGTCAGGAGCGAGTTTCCCTGGAGTCCCTGAAATTTGAAGTCCTTCTGTCCCTTTTGCACATAGGGTTTGAAACTCAGGGGTCATTGGGACCATGAAACTTTTAATCTTTTAAGAAGGAAACACGTTACAAAGTGATGTTATGAAACCATCGGTCCTGATTATATTTATTCCTCTCACCATGAAATAGAATAATCTGTGGTTCCCAACATGCTGCTCTTGGGGTAGAGAGACTTATTCAGGATGGCTGCAAAACACAGCTAAGGAAAAGAGCTGAGAAATGGTGAGAAAATGTTTTTACTCAACACATTTGGTCAACTCACACTTCAGTTGTTGTAGCTAGATATGAGATTAGATGGAGACCTTCATTGCAGATGCCTTCAGGTCTGTGTTCTGGATAAGACTATCTGAGAGGAAGGACACTAATTTTTTAAGGAGCAGGCAAGGAGAATTTCTTTGGTAGCCAGAACATCCTCTCGCAGCAATCCAACCCACTCCAGTCACCAGCCACTGGGGGAGATGATACCTTCCTCCAAAATATAGCAGCAAATAGACCCTTCCCCAGATCCTTACCACGGTCCCGTGCACGATTCCCTGAGGCCCAATGTAGCAGTAGCTCCCTGCAGTCATCTGACCGTACCTATGAACACAGTGATGCCACATGTTACTCAGGCTGGAATGAATTCTGTAATGTCCACATATGTTTCCGATATAAAAAAAATAAATCTGTGCTTCGATTTGTTGTTAAAGATCTGCTATTATCAAGTTCACAGCTTAACTGAGTTTCTTCATTAGCAATGCACCAACATGTTTTCAGAGGAGCATTTAGCACCTTAAATTGAATTCAAAAATGCATGGATCAAAAACCTGAGTGTAATCTTGTCTTGGCATTTAGCATAGTGATTAGGACACTAATCCTGATCACCTTGTTGGCATCTTTATGCCATTGGTTTTCAGCAGCACTTGCATTTTAAGTCACATCATCGCTTTTGAAGTTGTTAGCCCAAAATGGTTGTCCGTATTCCTATGAAATTCCCAAGAAAGTGGCAATGGATATTCTCTGCTCGTGCCCTTTCATTTCCTCCAGCTTCCTGATCTGTGCACACCCAGCTCTCTGGTGGTTTTCATTTATTCTCTCCATGGTGCACACCAGAATAATATTCCCATGCTCATCCACTAGATCAACAGTAAAAAAGCAGGTAAATAACCATTAAAAAAAACCCGATAAATTCCTACTTCAAAGCTTTCTCTTAGTGTGAAGGAATGTTTCACAACTTGTGTTTTCTGCAGCCTGCAAAACAGCCACTGCAAAGTGGAATGAGCCAGTGCTATAAATAGGTTATGATTAAGGCTTCAGGCTGTAATTCAGCCAAATACCACACATAAACCTAATACTAATTCCCAGCAGACCTCAATTACATCCTTATATATGTGGCTGAACATAACTCATACTCATGAGTAATTCCACTGAAGGGTGCATTAATGCTTTGCAGCATCAGGACTTCATGCAGCACAGTTGAAATCCATCTGCATTAGGAATTTTAACCAGCCACTGCTTGATGTCTGAGTCACATTTTAGTTAAAGATTTGATATATTTGGATAGCGAGGTGTCTTCTTACATTGTTACTCCCAAAGCAAACATCTTCTCGTATTCATCTCTGGTGGAATATTTGGGAATAACCTAAGAAAACAATCAAAAGAAAACTCACATAAGCAAATTAGAGTTTTAAGCAGAACTAAGAACCTGCATTTCTGTGTTCACACACAGAAAAACAGTGAAAAAGCAGAGGAGTAATTCAGGTGTTTTATTCCATGCTTTCTACTATTAGAAAAAAAGACTCCTGGTCGTTCTGGCAGTGTGACCGTCATGCAATTTCTAAGGAAAGCAGTTCTGTAGCCACAAAACTAGCCTGCAGGGAGATAGATATTGAATGGCTCCAAAGACGGGCAATGAACCAGGATGTTCGCCTGTCCAGCTTGCCTTCCAGGCAAAGCAGTCCAGATATCTGAGCATCTGATCAACAATAGTCTGTTTGCCTATTGAGAGCTTTTAAATCTTCCAAACAGAGCCTAGCTGAACTGTTTTGGCTGAGGACATGTACAGCTCAGGTTCATCAGAAGTTGTCTAATAAGGAGAGGATTGTTCCTTCCATCACTGCAGGTCACTGTGCTTGATGCGAGAGTGACTGTACTGGAATAAACGCTGCAGAATTTGGACCTCAGATTCTCCCGCGTGCTGCTGTAAATTCACGTAATGTAAATAATATTTTAATTCAGCAAATACTTGAAAAATAAACCGAAGAGAAAAAAAAAAGAGAAAACAAGGTGGTAACACCTACCATGCCATTAGTAATGACCAGTCGAGGAGCATACTGATGGCTGGGAAAGAGCCCCAGAGGATGCCCGCTGTACATTACCAGTGTCTGCTCTTCAGTCATCTCCGACAAATAGTGCATTACCAACCAGAACTGAAAGGAAAAACAAGGCAAGTGAGGGAATCTGTTTGCATCTTACATTTATATTGCTTCGTGAAGTTGCTAAACTTTGAGTATGAAGGCAGCTCTAGAGATAATGAAGCATATTCACATGTGGAATAACAGGCAGAGCTCTCAACACATTCTTGTTTTTAATAAAGTCCATTGAGAGATATCACTCAACAGGAAACATAAATCACCAACTAGCAAAAGTCTGAATAAGTTCCAGAATAATTTCTCCAGTACAGACCCCAGAAATCCTTCATTTTTAAAGCCCTTCTAATTTTGTCTTGATGTTAACCATTTGGATCTGGCACTTTTCTGGCAATCTTTCCAAAGCCAAACTGCAAAATTTTCCCTATAAAAGCGATTAAAATACCCATCCATATTGTTGATCCTAAACTGAAATGGATAATTCAGCATCTTCTGGTGCTTGTCATCTCTTCAGCGAATGGATATTACAATGTGCACTTAAAAAATGAAATCGTTTTTCTTCTCAAAGGAAAAAATTCACCTTTCCTTACAGACCGCAAAGAAAGTCCTTGAGGCATGCAGGAGCACACAAACATGCATCTCAACGTTGTCTGCATAATTCCATAGCTACTCTCAATGTATGCCAAAAAGTAGGCTTTGACCATCTAAGCTGCCTATAGATTTGACTCACATCCACCATTGTCTATCACAAAGCCTATTACCTTCCACGGGACTTTAATATGTGACCCGAGAGCAGCTTTCCCATGGAATTCAACAACAGTCTGAAACTAGAGTTTCTGTAGGGACAGAGTAGAACTGCTGATCAACGAGACAGCAGTGTCAGTGACAAATAGACAAAACCAGTCGTCATGGGCACTACAGATTTGAAGCCAGTCCCTTCTAACCCAGCTCATCTCCCAAGCTGCAAGTTCAGTTGAGCAGGAAAGAGTTACTGTCTGGCTTTTTACATTTTGGGTTTGTTTCATGAAAAATGCTGAATAATCAAACTCCAGTCCTAGGACAGAACAGGTAACTAGCTGAACTCTCTACACTTGTGCAGGCTGGGGAAAAACACTGTAATAAAACTAGAAGCTGAAAGATGTTAGATCTTTTTGCATTGAAAGGCACATCTAGTATGGAGGAAACAAAAGCCTTCATTAGCTTAAAGAACATTTGTTTTCTGCAGGCTTGCAAAGTCAGCTCTGGACGTTGTTTTTTCTTTTAAAATTATTCAGAAGAAAGCACAGGTCTGCATGGATGATATAAACCAAACTGAACCTTTTCACTAGGAATTTTGCAACGATAGATTTCCAAAAAAGCAAGTTGTTTTCAAGCCACAAACAGAACAAGATGTTCTGTCATAAGTGAATCATTCATGTGATTGCTACTCTAAGTAAGCAAAAACAAAAAGGTTTTGTTTGTTCTGCTGTGAAACAACTGCAGGTCATAGCTCTGGCTTGGATGAGAACAAGAGAAAAGAGAATATTTCTGGCTTTGGCAGTGCTTCTACTTCACCTTGCAGCCCAGCATCTGCCCTAGGGATGTCAGTCCAGTAAAGGCTACCATGTGAACGGCTGGCCCTAATCACATAAGAGCACATGTGTCACATTGAGCTTCTCATCAACCAACACCCGCAAGTCCTTCTCCTCAGGGCTACTCTCAATCCATTCTTGGCCCAGCCTGCATTTGTGCTTGGGATTGCCATGACCCATGTGCAGGACCTTGGCACTTGGGCCCATGCCAAGCTCAAGAAGTTCAACAAGGCCACCTCTCCAGCCTGCCCAGGTCCCTCTGGATGGCGTCCCTTCCCTCCGCTGTGTTGATTGCAGCACACAGCTTGGTGTCATTGGCAAACTCGTTGAGGGTGCACTCGGTCCTGCTGTCCATGTCTCCAAAGGTGTTAAACAAGCACCAGTCCAATACCAACCTCTGCAGAGCACCACTCGTCCCTGGTCTCCATTCGGACATGGAGCCGTTGACCACAACTCTTTGAGACAATCCATCCAACCATCCAGCCAGTTCCTTACCCACTGAGTGGCCCATCTGCCAGGTCCATGTCTCTCCAATTTAGAGACAAGAATGTCATGGGGGACGGTGTCAAATGCTTTGCCCAAGTCCAGGCAGATGACATCAGAAAAATGTTGCAAACATACCAGAAACAAGCAAGCAAAAGATACACTTTTTTGTTTTCAAGAATTCACTTTGACTCTAAAATTATCTGTGCAAAATACACAAGCACATACAAATGCATCAGAGAAAGGCAAAGAACTGGTCTTTACACCATCACACACAGCTGGGTACGTTTATGGTATTACATTTAGTGTTTCTTTTGGGCTGTCTGCGCTCTCCTTACTAAATAAAGCTCTCCCCATCCATGCAGTTCAGAACTGAGCATTCCTCTATCCAGACAGGATGTTTTAGAGTGTTTTGAGACAACGACTGCCAAGAATTATCACAAACTGCCTAAGCAGAATGTGCGTGGGGGAGGGTAAAGCTGGCTTTGTGAAATGAGTTGCAAAAGCAGCAATGTCCTACCTGCGCCCAGTTGCTGAAGACCTGCCCGTTTCCTCCGTAAGTGACAAGCTCCTGAGGAAACTGAAAAAGATCATTTAACAGTAAGGCAAGCACTCTTCTGAAACACTTCACTGCATTTTTTTTAATCTCAGTAGTAGATCTTTTCTCTAGCTTATTGCATCAATGCTCCCTAGATTCTTGAAATCAGAAAATATCACAAAAGTGGCAATTTAAGGAAAACAAATATTTTTTTGAAATGAGATGTTTGTTATTGTTACAATAGTATTTTGGATGCAAAATGCTACAAAGTGATTCTTGCAGTTTCTGTAGCAGACAGACATCCCAGTAAACTCCCTTGAACAGGGACTGAGATTACAGTTTGGTTGCTACTGGCATTTACAGATGGAAAAGTCCAGGACCAACAGGACATAGCTGCATGGCCTCTCCTCTGCCATTGGCAAAAAGATGCATTACACTGGGTAGCACTTGTAAGGATGGGCTTTGGTCCTCTAATCATCTAGTACATCTGTCCTTGAGGGATGAGCTTTCAAAGATACAGGAAGCATCAGCGCTAATTTCCCAACAGATGATGTAGAACCAGTGTACTGAGAGCTGAGCTCTGTCTCAGACAGAGAAAACCTCCTGTACAGAGTGGGAGCTGGAGTGAACCTCGTTGGTGCTGTAGGAGGCTTCAGAGGTCTCGGTTAGGACCAGGACCCATCGTGCAGGATTAATTGCATGCAGCAGGAAACTGAAGAACTTTATACAAAGGACCCCAAACGCCAGGAATCAAAACATAACCACAAGTATAGAGTCACCTTTAGTCCCTTGCAAGCTTAGCCCCACAGAAATGGGCATTCGGGCACATCCCTGCATAAGGAGGCTGCCTGGGCACTGCTGGAATTGTCCTGCTGAGCTGACACAGGGGCACAGAACCAGCAAAAATCCCACCAACACTAAAATCCTATTCAATCCATGGAAGGAGGATAATCTGCACAGGGATTAATTGCACCTATAAGCCCAAATTCTTCAGTTATGCGAGAGCACAAACTTGCCCATTTGTTGCTACCCTGTGGATCCAGCTTCCCTCTTTTTGCTGTGCCTTACCTGAGCCACTGAGGGATCCAGGTTATTCATGATCATCAGCATAATGGCAGCAGCTGATTTGGTCTTGCAAGGGTAGTCTCCTATGGGGTACGCTCTGAAACAGCAGTCACAACAATTTTGGAGTGACACTCCAACTCACAAAGGCAACCCCAACAACATGTCACACAGAAATATCCCTGCGTGTCCACACTCTGAGCTGCAGGCTTTCATTCAAAGGGAAATTAAAAAAAAAAGGAGAAAGTGCAGATCTGATTTCATATACGTACCTTAACAGGCAAATTGGGTTTTAACTGTTACCAGAATTAAGCAAAGAAAAATTATATTCAGCTTATCATTTGCTGAATCAGTTAATCACAACTGGTTATAAATTGTTGGCCAAGAGCTCTCATTGCTTTGTGACTGGATGATTTTTGGGATGCTGGAAAGGGTCTCTGTAACAGTTGTCAGGCCAAGCAGCCAAGCAAAACAGCATCAGTGGAAGCTGCCTTCAGGCTCATCAGCCCTTGTTATTTAAGATCCTATCTAAGAAAAAACACCAGGCTTCAATTTCAGTCCCAAAGCAGCTCTCAAAAACGGATCTAGTTAGGAGAAATATGGGTCTTTTTACTGAATAAGATGGGAAAACCTCACAAAGGTATTGGGTCAGTTTTCCTAGCACCAACGTGCTTCAATGATAACTTCTGTGATCATCTTACCGCTATCTTCTCCTCCACTATCTGTTTATTATATCAAATTGCTCTGAAACTTCTAATCCCACAGTTACACAGGAGCTCCTCGGGGCAGGGACAGTTCCTTTGCTGTGTTTGCCTTCAGACACTTGTGCTGAGGCATTAATCAAGAGTTTTGCTCTTTCCCTTTTGCTCTCCCTCCTTTTCTGGAGATACCTAAAGGAAGACAGGATCTTTTGATATGGTTTCTAAACAATCTTCCTTTTATTGCACCACAGATCTTTAGTGGCTGGACACCTGCTTTGTACAGGGAAGACAGTCCCATTGCAAAGGTTAGGCTAAAGAGTGCCAACTACAAAAAAAAAAAAAAAGGATATTCACTGACCAGCTCAGGAGCCAAGATCTGGAATGTATATGCTGCAGATTTAGGAAATGGGCTCCTCCCCTGATGCACTTTATCCTAGCTTTTTACATCAGGATATTAAAACAAATGCCTTGTAGTCATTGCCAGACCAGGAGGGAAAGCATTGGAGTTTTTCCACGATACCTTTTTTTATTGGTGTTTTCTGCTTTTCTAAGTTTGATGTGATAAAATAACATGATTTCTGTGGAATTATACCAATTCATCAAGAGGAGGCATTTCCATGTAATATTGCTCAAAACTCAAAAAACCTGAAGTTCAAACATCAGCTGAGTGTGCTGGCAGAGGAACATGGCTGTTGAATGGAACAGAACCAAGGTGGACTGTGCTCCCCAGGACATACAGAACAAAAAAAAAAAATCAAATACTACCAGACTACAGAGAAAAAAAGGCACTTTCTTAATCTGAGACTGTAGGAATCTGTTAGGAAGAGCAATCAGTGAAATGATAACAAAGAAAAAATATTTGAAGCTATCAAAGAGTCACTGAGGCCAGGGATGGAAACAAGGTGATGGACTGTCCCATCCAAGCCTCCTCGGGAGGTGCCCTCATCTGTAGGTCAGGACTAGGCTCCTCTGAAGTCCAGCTCTGCAATAGCTTTCAGGTGGCCTTCCAGTTCTCCCTTAGCTGAACTCTGCAAGATCTGACCCCAGACTAGTATGGGCAGCACAGAAATACGGATGTGTGTGGAAATCGGAGTGTTTTCTAGTTGCTTGCTTTATTCAGATTTCTCTATAGACATTAACCAGGCCCCTGCTGGATGCAAAAAGGAATCAATCAGTCTAAAAAAAGCAGCTAGCCCCTGGCAGGCCTCTCTGAAACTGCTCTGCTTCACAAACATTAGCCCCATCAGTCCTAGAATGAAGTGATGCTCGAGGATCAACAGCCAACAGGCCCAGCATACTACAAACCAGGGTCAGATACAGGTTCCAATGATGGAAAAGTGTACTGTCTTTCTTCTAAGCCCTGAAAGCCTTCTCTGTGAGACCAGGAAACAACCAGCCACTCATGACAGGTGTCAACCATCCATTCATCTGATCTTACCTCTTGGTGGAGACTTGACTTGCCGCAGCTCAGGACTATTGCAAGTTTTCTGTCCAGGTTGCAATCAGAGGTCTCTGAGCAATGACCGGCCTCCAGAAACTAAGACTTGCCATGGGGCAGAGTATTTGGGGTCTCTGTGTAGGGTAAAGCCAGCATCACCAAGCACACAACCTTGCACAATCCTTTCCCTGCATTGCGTTGTGCTGAGCTTTCCAGCAACGACTGTCCTGGCCCTGCCACAGCCTGTCCAGAGGGGTGCACAGTCTCCCTGCTAGCCCCGTGGTACTCTCTGAGGACAGAGCAGCGTGAATGCTGGATGATGAAGGATCACTGTTACACAGCTTTACAGAAGAACATCCCAAAACATGCAGCATCCACCATTGGAAATGAAACCACTGGTTTCTAATGATGCACAGAACATCCAGTTTATTCTGTTTATTCACTTCATTGATATGTTAAGACATGACCTCCACAAGAGGTAAATTAGGGCACAGCAATGCCACTATTTCACAGGTGAAAACTGGTAAGCAAGCGGCAGGCAAATAAAACATGAACCATCCAGTCCTTACCTCATCTCAATATCTGGAAAGAATCTGTACATATAGATATGGCCGTACAGCCTGAGCTCTTCAGCAAATTCCAACACCAACTTCTTCTGTATTTCAGGTGGGAAATAACGCAAGGCATTGCGCAGAGCCAGCTGCCAAAAAACCCCAAGAGAGATGAAAATCAAGGTAAAAGAGAAAGGGAGCTAAATGGGTGGCCCTGAACTTTAATCAGACTCAGCTGGAAGCCTGCCTAAGCTATCACAAGGATGATATAATTTAAAAGGCCAAGCTCACCCCAGGGGAGCTCCATCCCTGCTTTCCTACTGAAGTGTTCCCACCTTGCAGAGTCAATGGCTGCACATATGTAACCCTCCCCCCAAATCTGCATGGAGACACCTTGGAGGTTTGTTAAATAGTGCTCCATCCTACCAACATCAGACATGGACAAATTCCCTCTCACAATGCTAGGGGGCACTGAACTACCAGGGAAACAAAAAAATAAATCAGAAATCCTTAAAGACCCTGAACTCCTAGAGGCACTGGAGACCCTACTGTACTTTCCGTTCAAAAGGGGATCTTAGCCCTGAGTTACGTGACATACTCCCACATGAAGATGTTATTGGGCTAAGTTTTATTAAAGATTCACTACATTTAGCATCCTAATGTATTGCAGAGGGTGGTGGTTTACATTATTTGATTGATTCTACATGTATCACTTCCAAATTAGCTAAAGTGATTACTAGGCATTGGGTTAAATTCTGCAGATGATACTACGTGGCTTATACTCCCTATTGCCTTCAAAGACATCACCCATGGTTTGCAAAGTACAGTGTGTCCTTTTTGGATGAAAGAAACCATAAATAAATCACTATCTTTAGTAACAGTCAGTTAAGTCATGTCTCTGTATTCCATGTTCCATTTGATTAAAACCATAATGAGAATAATGATTTTATAATCTTTAAAAAGCTAATTTCACGCGAAGATGCTAAAGGATCTTCTAAGTTCCCTGACAAATGGCACCACTATCCAAATGACTTTTAGTTGAAGAGATTCACGAATCATACGGAATTTCGCATCTTCTTTAGGCTGACTTTTAATGGGTGCAGAAAGGGATCAAATTGGCTTCCAAATCTGATCCCAGTCTACAAAACAACCAGGGAAGCCCAGTTTCAGAGAAGGCTGAGTATAGCAAGGATACTCCTTGTTTGTGACACCTGCCATCAGCAGTTCAAAGAGTTACAGAAGCAAGTATTTTCTGGAGGAAGTGAAGGGGTAGGCTGCAGTACAGGAAATGGGGATCTAGAACAAAGCTACCTAGAACCATCCATCCTGGTAAGAAATCCTGAACAGCTCCACAAAGCCCTCAGCTCAGCAATAAATCTCATTCAAGGGTCAGACTCTTTCAGATCAGTGAAGACATACTGATTTACACCAGCTGAGAATCAGACCAGTAAAACCCTATGAATTGGATTAACCATCCCGCACATGGAATGACAAAGGGAAAAACCTATTTACCAGATGAACAAATAGAACTTCCATCTTCAAATAGTACCTTGTTTTTCTCCAGTTAGATACACATCATTTTTTTCAAGGGCAGTTGGTAATAAACACAAAGATGACAGCTATATCCACACCATGACAAGTTACGGGAGGGCTTTCAAAGTCAATCTCAACATCAAGCAGCCATCACAGTGGGTTCTAGATCGAAGAAATTTCTGAAGGAAGAGTAAAATTACCTGCACCACTTGCAAGAAAATCAAGAGGAAAACGTTTCCACATCTGGCATTTTGTCTGCCTGTAAGAACTACAGAGAGCTATCAGGATGAGTGTTTTGCTTCCAGGCTGGCAAGGTTCACCCACTCTTTGATCGATGTATTATTTGTATTATAATGAATGGCAAATATTTGTCCTTAAAACACAAGCAAAATCCAGGTGGGTTTACAATTAAATTCACTTAGACTGAGTCTCTATCCTATTAACATTAAACATTAGCTGAAGCCTGAATACTGATGATTAATGAAACATGAGCTTGGATGTTATACGCAGGGTGGGAAGGGCACCTTGGTTGCATAGACAGTAGAAAGCTCATCTTGGGAAAGAGGACTAAGACTGGGGCTTGTTCAGCTTGACTGAATAAAGGTGACATTTCATTGCTGGCTCACTGCAGGAGAAATGTCAAAGCAGGAAGGAGCTTCAGAGAAATGCTGAAAGAGGAATAAAAAGCTGTGAATTAGCCATAAAAAACATAGCCTTGAAATTAGAAGAATTTAAATATACAAGATCCTGAAACAATCTCTCAATAGGAAAGTCAAGCACTTAAAATTGCCTACATGGAGCCTGACTGCTTGATGAAAGGGCAATTCTCGTGTGCATCAGGAGGCATTTTGCATATTCATTATTGAGTCATAAACTGAATAACCTGAGAAAGGCACTCAAGGAGCTCATTCAAACAGGCTGTCCATGATGCTTTTGTGGAAGGGCAATACAAGGCCATTACTCCTTACATTTCATTAAAGGGCCATATATTCTGACTCCTAAGTTGGACAGATTTTACATCTGACACATTGCATTCTGAATATTAGACATAGAGCATTTGACAGTTGGGTGTTCTCCCTGTTCATAACTTCCACTGACAGAAGCTTGAGCAGCAGATGCTCAGCACCTCTGAAAAACCAGCTCCAGAGTTTATTGGCATCTTAAAAAAAAATTGCACTTCTGAGCCTGATAGGTTATTTTAAAATCTCTCCCTGAATTTACTGAGCTATTGATTCAGTTCAGCTCAGTGTAATGCAAGCATCAGATGCAAAGTCCTCCTCTTAGACCTGCCAGCTGGATCTAACATCGGAGTCTTGTGTTTAAGCTCTAGTCACTAGTACGATGTCTTTTTTTTATATTCACTAGCATTTTTACAGTAAAACATGATCCTGCTGCCATTTAATCAGACATCTCACTGTCAAGACTATGGAGCCCAAAGAACCCATAAAATCCCGCTCCAGTCGACCAGCTGTGATTATCTTTGTTATGAGAGTCTCTTGGGAAATCAAGGATACTAGCCCCTTTGTTAATTGGTGGTTGTTGAAGAACCAGTGCCTCTTCAGAAGGAATGGCATTCACTTCCCTTTTCTAACATCATCAGGATTTCCAATTCAAGGACCTCGAGACACTCAGACACTAAGATTTGCAGGTTCCCTCTTTACAGAGGGAAAGGGAAGCACGAGGAGAGGAAGGGACTAGCTACAGTACAACAGTTTCATTTTCAGTTTTGCCCTTTCCCAGTGGAGATGTTGCTTGCCTCCCACTTCTCTTCTGCCTGATGATATCCAGGCCCACAATCTTTGCTGGCACTAAACAGCAACCGTGAAAGCAGGGTGGTTGCTTCATGTGTTACTCTTCCCGATAGGTCCCAGTTCAGCTCAGTTGGGAAGTAAATGGGATGATTTCTGGCTGGCCACTGCTGTAAGTGCCCCATGGACTGGGGAAGTTCAACCAAGCTCTTTATCATCCAGACATTCCAGAACAGGAGCCAACAGGTTGGCCTTCCTAATCTACACAAACTCTTTAAAAGTGGCCTCATTTCCAGATGTGTAAAGCAACCATTAAGGTCAAATGTCCCGCTGCTTCTCCAGAAAGTTCAGCAAGAACTCCAGGTACCACGCAACTTCACAAGCTTTGGTTTCCAGCTCTTTGGACTGGGATATCCTGAAGCAGCAAGGCCCAGCTGCTCCCAAAGGGATATGGATAAGAGCATCACGGGCAGCAGGACAGGCACCTCACCAGCCAGGGTCCAGCCTCACTGTACCCGAGAGAGGCGAGAGGGCAGCCCAGGGATGGCAGCCAGGTTCCTCAGAGAGTCCAGGCCATCACGCAAGATCACCATGGTGTGCAGGTGTGAGGCTGAGCGAGGAGTGCAAGTCAGGAGCAGGTCTGGTGGTGCTTACCATAGAGAAATAGGGCCCAGAAATCTGCAGGAAGGCTCATAGTGGCAAGTCAGCCCACATGCTGAAGACCAGCTCAATGAGGTCCATGGCTGGGCATTGGGACACCCTGGGACAGAGCCAGCAGTGGACACATCTCCCACATAACTGAGGTGGAAGCTCCAGTCCTGAGCTTAAATGGAGCCTCGGAGCCTATGGGCAGAGGGCATGGTTGGAGATCCCAGGTGAGGCTTGTCAAAGTCATCAGGGCCTGTTATTGCCCTCAGGACCCTATGAGAGAGGCAGGTGACACTGCAACCAGGTAACAGGTGATCATGCTGGGGGAGCAGGAAGACTGTGACACGATTTGGTTCTAAGAAATGGAAAGGAACTGCTGCGTGGATAAGGACATGCCATTTTTTTTCTGATTCTGAGCAACACAAAGAGTTATCATAGAATGACAGAATCATAGAATCATGAAGGTTGGAAAAGACCCCAAGGATCATCAAGTCCAACCGTCAACCAAACCCCACCTAAGTGCACGTTCTTCTCAAGTTGCTCCAGATTTATGGCTCACTAATGAGTATTGAGCATGCAATATCGTTTTTCTGCAAAGGACGCTCCACACAGAACATTTTAGAGGTAGTTTCCCTGAAGCATATTTGCATTAAGATACAGATGCTGAGAAACAAAAAGCTCGGGCTGCCTGAGCCATGGAGGGAAAGAGAGAGGATGTGGCTGTTTCAGGCCTCAGGCAAAGAATGCCGAAGGAAGAGAACTCAGGAAACATATAAACAGAATCAGTTCTGAGAAATGGTTTGATTTATCCAAGAAGATTAAAGTTGGTATGATAGGAAGAATTACATACCTCTTCAGCAAGCCCCAAAACACACAGAGCTTTATAAATCTCACTTACAGGATTTCTGTTATAACCACAAAAGGAGGCCCAGGAAAATAAAACATTGGCAGTGCTAAGGTTTATTATTATAGAAAGGGCTAAAACTGGAATGAATGCTTATGAAGAGAGGGACGAATCCTGAGGAAATTAGCAGAGCTTTATTAACTTCAAAGCTTCCCCTGAGTACTTCAAGTAGAAGATGAACACAGTGTCGTACGTAAAGTCAAGCCTCACAATACACACTGACAACAGAACCTGGAATCTTGTCTCAAGACTTAAAAACCACCTTGTAGACAGACAAACTTTTCTATAGTTGTCTGTCTGCGTGCTTTTCTAAGCGTGGAACACGTCTTTAAATAAGGGAGACTTGACCTTTCAGAGATAAAATAGATACCAGCTGAACCTCTGATTTTGTTAAGAGCTAAAGGTGGAAAAGAGTAAAATAAATCAGAAAGGAAGCTTTTAAATCTTTAATAGTCCAATAAAAACCCCAGCTAGCATGAGCTGTTATCACATGTGGCAGATAAGCAGGAGATGGGGATAGGATGTTAGACAGAGACTGGGACCAGAAAACCAGTCTACTGCCATCTCCCTGCAACTCCTGGAGGAGGCAGGAAACTATTCCACTTTCTATAAAGAATGAGCACTTAGTCATTGCCTTTCTCTCCCCAGGCAGAGAGTAAGGTTTGGCATCCTTTGGAGAGATACTGTCTTCTCTCCTGCAACATGGACTCCTTCATGCTATAGCAGACTTCTCCTGGGGAAAAGTGAATCAGCCAAGGGAAGGGATCAAATGAGGATGATTGGCAATGTTCTGACAGGCAGCAAAACTTGCCCCCTGCTCCTTTATCCTCACAGCCATCACCACGCACCACAGCCCCTTTCTGCACGCTTGTGTCGGAGCTGTCCCAGGCACAGACAGGATGCCTCAGCCGTGCATGCTCCTGACATTGGAGTATATCCTCCCTGGATATCTCACAGCTGTTCCTCTTTCTACCCTTTGACTGGCTCTCCTCTGCTTGTGGAAGCGGACTTTGAAAGAATTTGGCTGCTGATGCCTGTGGGAACTCCCACAAAGGCAAGGAAGTTGCGTGCAACTTGTTAGTAAGGAAGGAACTTGTGTGTTCTGACCAGAATGTCACATTATAAGTGATGTTGCATGTGATGAAGCACAGACTTTCAAACTCAGGAATCCACCTTATCCTCTCCCACACAAATTCCGAAGGATGTCCACCCATTGACCATTATTTTCTGCTGATGATTTTTTTTTTTTAAATCTCTAACATGAAATAATGCAATGATTACTTTAGTGTGTACATGCCCTATTCAAACAAAAAGAGACAGGAAAAGAATTATGCAACTAAAGACAAATAATTAACTCAACTACCTATAAACTTGCCTAAATTCCAGGATACTTCGGATGCGTTAAAATAAATAATCTTTGGATTTTTTATGCAAATACATGGATGCGTAGTTTGTACCATGATGTTGATTCACCACGTTTGATGTTTAACATATTTGTTAGGTTAGCTTTCACTCCATACATATGTGGTGTTTTTTCCAACAGCATTTATAATTTTGTCTCCAAGGAGCAATGGCACTGAAGTCTAACATCTCTTATTTAGCCATTTAAAGCCAGGGAAGCTGTTGTCCGGCCAATCTCCCTCCTATCAACCTGCTTAACTCTGGGGGAAGGAGGAAGAAAGCGAACAGGAGAGTTTCCAGTACTCTGTTCCATTACCCACTGAAAATACAACACCAGGGAAAAACACGTGCCACAAAGCTAGGAGCACACTCAGAAAAGCATTTGAGGCAATCAGGTCTGCTGCCCTCAGCTGCATTTATCTGAAAGGAAGAGAAGCGAGGCCCTGGGAAACCCTGCGTTACCTTTTTCTCCTGAGCCGTGAGATTTGGGGTTCTCACAGGTGCATGGGGTATTCCTTTCCTCCGACCTCTGTTTTCAGGCAAAGGGTATAGAGGAAGGCCACGACAGATTTCCTTCAGGCTGGTCATAGCTGCTGAGAAAAGATGAGGAGGAAAGACAAGGCAGGCTGGAGAGGTACAAGAAATGGGGAACAAGCAAGATGCTAAGCGGCTGAGATGTACCACCACTCCGGGCTGATCTTGAAGAGGACAGCCTGGCCTCTGGCTTTTGCAAACAGAGCTGGCAAGCAGCGAGGGCAGGCAGCGCAGGTGGCACACCTCCCCGCTCTGTGCCGTGCCATTGGTCCTCCCTTCCTCCCCCAAAATGAATGATTCACGGTTTTGCTGTTTATTCTCCGGGTGCTTTGCCAGCTGGTGCTGGGCTGAGCCACTGCAGTAAACTCGAGTCACTTTCCAAAGCATCTGATCCCCCCAACGTCCTAGTGAGAGTCGTGGGCTGGAGCATGGACCTTGCATGAGACCGCAAGGATTATGCCTTTACATTTCTATAGTTTAGGGCCAGACTCAAGTTAATAATGATTATTCATGTCACTGTTCACACCACTGTTCAGCCGAGATGGGCATCCTCTGTTTGACACCTCTAGGTGTGGGCTGTTCCTCGGATCTCATCAATTCATCTTCAAGCAGCAGTTGTCAATGATAACAGCAAAATATCCCCCTTAGGTGTCAGCTCCTCTTAGCTCGCAGGCATGGATGGATTTTAGTGGTATTAAACTGGAAATGTACTCATTAGCACTGGTAGTGGTTTTGTCAAGACAGGCAACAATTAGGAGGAGGAATTAAGGCTTTCGGTTAGAAGTCACTTTTATTCCCTACAGTCAACAAAAGTGAGAAAGTCTCATGGTACTGCCATCCAGACATCACAAGTAAATTAATATACTTAACTTTGGCTTTCCACTTACAGTGCAAAATGAATTTTGCTCTCTGTTTTGAGTTGTTTAAATTCTACAGGAGCTTCTTGACCTTTGTTACATCCATGGAGCTACAATTCCTGGCCAGGGAATTTTCTCAAGTGCCACAGTTTAAGCCTGGTGAAATTAAGTGGGAGAAACATTTCAGTTAGGAATGAGCCTAAAACCCAGGAATGAACAAATACTGCATTTTCCCACAAAGGCAGCAATCAACGAGCAATGACAACAAAGCACAATGCTTAAATGACAGCGTCTCATTAATGTCACATTGGCTTTAGCTGTAGGACGTGCTGCACACCCTCAGCTCCCACTGAAGATGCTCAAGTTGAAAGAACTCAGAACATCCCAGAGGAGCTGAGCACACTGTATACTCAAACCCTCTGAAGGATGCTGTCATTTATGGCAGGAGAATTGTGTTTTGTAATTATACAGTATTTTAGCTGTTTTCAAACAAAAGGCAAAGACAAAAAGGAGAGGAAAAAGCCTCCTTCATAATTTAAATTTTTCTATTGGGTTTTCTTATTAAAAACATTTTTAAAAAAGGAAGATTAGGGTAAATTTAGAAAATTCTACCCCAAAACCTAGCTAAACAACCCTGCCTTACATAAGTATTCCCACCCCAAAAGGAAATAAATCTTTCCTTATTCTTCTTTGTATGACCCACATTCTCCAAATCCCTCTAAGGTCTGATCCTGCACACACACGGGCACAAGAATAACCTTGTCTACATTTGGGCTCCCATTGGACCTGCTTCCCTCTGGGATATCAA
This sequence comes from Syrrhaptes paradoxus, assembly GCA_013400615.1. Taxonomy (NCBI): domain Eukaryota; kingdom Metazoa; phylum Chordata; class Aves; order Pterocliformes; family Pteroclidae; genus Syrrhaptes; species Syrrhaptes paradoxus. Next base: position 22,736 of record VZTO01011722.1, read on the forward strand.
GCAGAAGTTAATGGCATTATGCTGCTGGGAAAGCTGAAGAAAGGGAGAACGAAGCTCAGGGGGGACTCACCGCCTGAATTAAATTATTTCTAAGGCTGAGCACTTTCACCCCCTGATGACTGGAGCCTCTCCGGGTCCCTGGGAGCTTTGTGTTGGAGTTCCCTGAGCAAATCCGACTCCAGGGTCCTGCCCAGCGTTGGCTGGGGCTGGCAGGTGTCAGTGGTGCCAGAGCAGACACCGCAGCTTCTCCACAAAGTCACAAGTCCCCTCGCTGCCTGGCTTGTCCCATCTCTTGTCTGCGATGATGGCAAGAACCCCGGTGCGTGAGCCACACCGAAAACCCCCGAAGCCACCCACCCGGCTCTCCTGGGGCTGTGTCCCCGGGGCTGTGTCCCCAAGGCTGCGGGGCAGGTGTCATGTGCCGGGCGGGCGGGCAGAGGGTGCTGCAGGGACAGTGGGGACCGGGTGGGCTGCCCCCGCCCTCCGCACACGCACCCGCGGGGACACGGACAGAAACACAGACACCAACACACACGCACCGGCTCCTGGAGGAGAAGATGCGGCTGGGAAACGATGCCGCCGGCATTTGAGCGCGACAAGGATCAGTCCAGCCGACGGTGGGGGGGTGCGGAACCGAGCCATCCTCCTCCTCCACCCCGAAAAAAACCAGAAAAAGCAAAGCGCACATATAACGAACAGGAAGAAGATCACATGTTATAATAATCCCCTTTGCAGCCAGACAGGACCAGAGAGGAGAATTGCCCAGTTAGGACGCAGAGATGTGCTAGAGGCTGAAAGGGAGGCAGAGAGAAAACTTGAAGACAACTAACTACCCCCCCCCCCGGGAGGGAGGGTACCCCCCAGCCCTAAGGCTTGCTGGAGCAGGAGAGAGGAAGGACCTTCCAGCCCACCCCCCTCCGCCTTTCCCCCCTCTCTCCTGGGCGCTGGGCATCGCACCTCCACCCCAGGAGAGCAGCCCCCCGCCCCAGCCTGCCCCCCGCCCCTCCCGTGCCCCGCAGCCCCTCCAGCGCGGCCAGAAGCCGCGGGGCAGCGGCGGGGACGCAGGGGACAGCCCCGGGACCGGCGGGGTGGCGCTGGGTTTGTTTTTTACTCTTATCCCTTGGAGCAAATCCCTTGGAGGTGGGGGAGAAGTGGCTTCCGTGACAGCGGAGGGAGGGAAATAAAATGAAATAAAGCAAACAAAAATTAAAAAAAAAAAAAAGAAGAGCCAAGAAAGCACTTGCTTCTCATCATCTCTCGGGGAGAAACGCCAACTCGCTTCTTCTTATGACCCGCTGCTGCAGGAAGCAAAGGGAAGGAAGGTGCAGGGGCAGCGCTCCGAACAAAGCGGGGTGCGCGCTGCCCGGACCCCCGCACTGCCCCGGCCGGCAGCGGGCTGCGGGAGGGGCCGGGGGGGTAGGGAAGGTTGCCAGGGGGAAGCCAGGCAAAGCCAAAACGAAGCCAGGAGCAGAAATGAAAGTTTCGAAATAGCATCCGAAGAACCGCGAAGGAGCGGAGCGAAGGGAGCTCTGCGCATCGCATCAGCCCTGGATGGTGCATTCAGGGGGCGGCAGCAGGGAAGAGGACATCCCCGGCCCGCTGCATGGAGAGGGGTAAAGCCACCGAAAATCCGTGTTATTTATTTATTTATTGGAAGCAATGTACGGGTGACACCCAGAAGGCGTCTGAGCCCTGAAAAAAAAAAAAAACAAAACAAACACCAAACCAACACCTCTGGACCCAACGGAGAACAAGAAGAATGAGACAGCAGCCTTGACCCCTGCACAGAGAGGAAGGTGAGCAGAAAGAAAGAAAGAAAATAAAGAAAAGCCATGCAAGCACCAAACCTGTAGATTACTGCAGCTCTTTTTTTGCTTCACTGAGGACAGATATTTTACTGACAGCCATGCAGCATCAAGGCATCATGCTGATTGTGTTCTTGGAATATTTTATTTCTGGCCATGGGGAAGCAGGTAAGCAAAATAAATCAATATTGCCATTCTGAAACAATTCATCTGAAGTTTAGCAAGGGGAAAGAGAATAGAAATTCTATCTGTTTTTAAAAAATGTTGACATCTTTATTTTAGATTGGATTTTTACAAGAATCTGGGTTAGTCAATATATACAAATGCCTCTTATTCCCTGCAATACACAGCTTTATAGCTCAGTCTCCTCCCAAAGACTTATAATAGGTTGTACAGTTTCATACGTACTTTGAATGTACAGTATATTATTTTTGTGAAAGAAAGAAAAGTAAAACAGAAGGAAAGAGGTAGATGGATTGAGATATGCTAGATATTTGTTCTGAGGATGAAACACTGCCTTCCTAGGCAGGACAAGAGTGAAAGGACAGCATCCATGGACAGCGTCACTGTAGGAATCTGAATTATTCTCTGTTAACTTCATTTTGCATCATTAAACGTCAGAGACACTGTTCAGGAATTATTATTTATCCAAGATAGTTCATTAATTCAGGGTATTCCCTGACTTAATAATTAACATGCAGTGGACGAGATTAAATTAGCTTTAGAGAAAAAAAGGATTAAGACAGAAAGGGAAGTTAATTAGCTGTATGGGTGTACAAATAGGCATATATAAGAATGATATAGCTGTAATGGCATTTACACAGGGTCCTGAAATTACCTGGATTATGATGGAGACAATTCCTTAAGGGAAGGGAAACAAACCATTAGAATTTATTTTTTCTTCCTGCTGTGGTTTAATACATCTTTAAGCTTAAAAGGGATGAATTACAAAGATCAGGTCAGAAAAACAGAAATCATTATTGATAAAGCAACATTACATCCTTGGTGAGTTTTTCTTTGAGATACTGGCTTGGGATCTCTCTTTCTGTACAGGAAAGTGTATCAGTGGCTTAATTCCACCTGTGTGCTCAGAGTATTCGGGCAGGAACAACACTCCTCCTGCAGTGATTTGAAAGCAATCGCAGTGTTCAGCTGCCCAGCAAGCTCTAGGAAAGTCCAAGGCAGAGCAGGTGGCTTCAGCTCAGATCATTCCCTAGCTAGAACCTTTCTGACAACATAGACATCAGATTTCCATAACTGCAAGAGGTCTTTTCTTAAATACTGAAAACAGCTCATTAATTCACTGTCCTGTCAGGTCACCCAGTGACTCTTTTGGGGAAAAGGCTGTCATCACTACGTGACAGGGAATGAGAGGAGGGAGGACATCTGCCTTGGTCCTCATGGTGTCTTGTCTTGGGCATTGACGAGTTTCCCAGGCTAGGACTCTCCCTGTAGGATACAGATGTTGACACAGCACAGAAAGGTTACAGAGATGTAAAGTTGCTGGTAAATTGCAGAAAGCAAACTTCACTCTGCATCCAAATCACAAAAAGTGAAAATGAACCTTCAAGGAAATACAGCCCACAGCTGACTGCTTGGAAGGTGAATTTGAGGGGAGGGAGTGTGATCTGTATGGAGCTAAACACACTCAGAATAATGGTGTAGGACACAGTGAATAATGGAAAATAATTAGATATTAAAGGTGATGATGCTAAGGATCCAGTGTCGCTCTAAATAAATATATGCTGCTTGGTCAGAAGGTTGCACAAACCATCAGCCTCTGAAAGCACAAGGGTTTCCTGATAATTTTTTTTTTTCTTTTTAGAAGCAATATAAAAATCTTGAATTAACCTTGAATCTTTACAGGTCCTGTACAGGCAAGGTCAGTACTGCTTAGACTGGGATTAGTTGGGACAGTGTTCAGCCCATCTGTGTAAAATGATTCGGAAGCTGCAGCCTTCTCCTGAGCAGAGAGGTGTACAGGGAAGCGGTTTTGACATACTTTATTATCCTATAGAGTAAACTCCCTTTTCAGCCCTATTGCTGATCCTTCCTTCTCAGAAATGAAGCAAATTGATGGGGCAGTTGTGTGGGGAGTACATGAAGCACAATATTTGTGGGGAGTACAATGTTTGCCTTCTGCCACCTCTGTGCAGAGAAGACTGTCTGGGTTCTCAGGATTGGCTCCTTAGATCTTCAAATATAATGTCAAGGAAAAAAAAAACAACCAACACCTTTGTCATTAGGCTGGAGGAGTCACCTAGGTTTTATACTGTGAGATGTCACACTTGGGTGATCCTTCCCCTAGCCCTGTGCAGGTGGAGGGCATTATTCCCCTCAAATAAATTCTGCAGTGGTCTCAAAACTCTTGCATATTGGGACAGTTAATGGGACTGACAAGAGCTTGGGCTCTTGTTTCAGCCCCGGGCAGCCCTGGACCTCCCCAGGGGAGCTGCACCCCCGGGGAGCAGTGCCTGGGCCAGCTCACCCCCCAACAGCAGTGCCCCAAAAGGGGTGTGGTGTGGTCAGAAAGGGACATTTCTAGCACCAAGCTTAAAATCAGTTGCAGGACTGTTGTAGTTTCGACCCTGGCTAGCAAATCACCACAACAATGTGTCACCTCCTCCTCCTCTGGAGCCAAAACCAGCACAAGGACCTGGTTATCAGCAGCGTTTGGTTTCTTCTGCTCTGGGGTAATTCAGCTCAACTGCAAATGAGGCTGGAGGTGCTGGACCGCATCCTCGCTCCAGGAGGGATGCAGGAGGCAGACTGCAACCGGCCACAACTGGAGAGAGCCCAGACCTGGGGTTTTATTCTCCTTCTGTCCATGCCTCAGGTCATGGATGCAGCTTGGTTTATATTCAGAACTTCAGCTTTGGGGTATTTATGAAGGCTGGCTCATCAGCTCCAGTTGTGAGGGCTATTTTAGTGCAGAAATACATCAGGCTGCTCATAAATGGATGAAGACTTGCCAGACAGACTGCATGTTGACCCCAGACAAACCAAAGGGTTGTATAGCACTTCTGTTGTAACCAGCATTAAGGGGTAAAGTTCTAGGTCTGATTAATAGCAACTCATGTCCCCAGGGTTGTTAGCTTTAAAAGAGCATTTCAAATTATTTGGTTTATTAAGAAAACAGTTAAACAGGTACAGAGCAAGTGAAATGCAGGTTGGACACACATGCTGAAACTCCTCCATCAAAACCAGCAGAAGATGCCCAAAGGTTTTAGAGTTTACATGTTGCTCAGGACTCTGAAAGTCGCTCTCCTGTCTCGCTGTAGGAGACTCGAACACACATCCTAAATTTGCATATGCAAAAGAAATAAAAATTCCAATTTAAATAGCTCAGAAAACATTAGCCATCTTTCCAGCCACATCAGCAGGCTTTGACTGAGTTGCCATATGACCTTTCTTCTGTTGGGTGTCCAATGGATGGTGACAAAAAGTCCTAAAAAAAATTGACCCTCTTTTAGTTAATGTCTACAAGGTTCTGTTGCATTACAAGGCTCTGAAGGAAGAGATCTCAGTGTGGAATGATGCCCCTGGAACATCAATAGTACGACCTCCCTTGAACTGTATGAATCCCTAATCATCAGATAACACCATTGTCATAACACCTGCCTCTGAGGGACCAGAAAACAAACAAATAAATTAATCGTACCATTTCTGGAGCCAAGCCATCCTCCGTGGAGTAAAAGCTAATCCACTTCACAATACCATGCAGCACCCATGTGCAATCAGACTGTTTAGTTCTTTATGAATTATTCAGTGAGTCCTCCTGGCAGTTGGGGTAAGTTGTTTGTTCACCGGCTGCTGTTTTTCTCCAGCAGTCTCCCCTTGCTGTCCAGATTCAACATTTCCTGTTGTTTCCTCAGAATCAGAGAGTGATGGACAGGCTGCACTATCCTTGTGGCCAAGCAATGTTCTGCCAATTGATTTCTATAAATGCAAAGCTTTTAATCGACTGCAGATTTTGTTTTCCAACCTCTTTCCTTCTCTCAAACTCCCTTTTGCTAATTTGCACTTTATTCTTCTCCCATTTTCCTAATGACACAGCAGTTCAGACAGGAACTGTGTATTGACGTTGCTGCATTAGCAGGCAGAGCAGATAAACCTTCTTGTGGCTGTTGCTCAGGAGAACAACCGTGTTTTTCTTCCTTTTCCAGGTTCAGATAAAAAAACAGCTGAAAAACTCAATACAAGACTAATAGCCTGTTTGTGGGAAATACAAAAAGCAGCCATTCTATTAAAAAAAAAGTTTATTTTTTTACTTTCTCACATTCTTGTCTGCAAAGCTTCCCCTGTGTAACTCCTTAAATTTAGAACTCCAGCATCCCATTTCCTCTATGAAAGCTTCAGCGGTGTGATCCATCGATAGAGATGGACTTTCTTTTAATTACAGGACATATTTATCCATAACCCAGTAGAATCTGTAACATGGACCCATTCTTAATCTAAACTAAAGTAACCTGACTCTTAGAGCCAATGCTTGTTCAAAGCCCAGTTGTTAGATCAGTGCCACTTAAATTCTCTGGAGGCAAAGATGACAACTTTCTGCAGCACTGAGCAAAAGCACTTAACATCCAATCTACTTTAAACACAGAAATTGCTGTGCTTTCCTTATTTCCAGTAATATTTATCAAGTCAGACCAGGTAATGTGGGCACCAAATGTCACTTGCAAAGACTTTCTTGAGGCGTGCAGTTGTAGCTCATTATATTTTTGCTGACCTGCAAGGACAGATTTATCTTTATTTCAAGAATTCTGCGTGACTTGGTGAAACTCACCCTCCAGAGCAGACAAAAATTTGGAATTTAAGATGCTCTGCAAAAAGGAGGAAGCTCTGAACAACTTTTGTGGAAATTCGAGTCCTTTCTCAGGACAAAGAGAAATTGCAAGGAATCTCCTAAATAAAATCTCTGAAGCCCCTGGTGTTCCCCTGTAACTGTACTGGGCTCAGATGGAATAAAAAGTTCATAATCAGAAAGAAAATACATTGAAATGATAATCAAGCAGTCAGGATGGTGTGAGGGCTTAGTGGAGGATCTCCAGTAGTGCTAAGAATCACCTGCTCGGTTGAAGTTGAGGAGCAATGAACAGAACTGAGAGAGCCAAACATCCCCATCTTCTCTGCTTTCTTCTCCTGCTGCTTAAAATGCCTGTAAGGCAAACACACATCAAGTTTCTTTGAAGGTGGCTTCCACCCGTGTCTAAGAGCAGTCAAGAGCATTTTTGGATTATCTGCTTCCTTGCTATCTCAAGTTCAAAACTACTTTATGCCGTACGTAAACTAGAATGGCACATACCCTTGGTCAGGGGGATTCAGTCGACCTACAGCAACTTCATTCTGATCCTGGGAAGATTCATTTATCAGGTGTTTTCCAAAACAATGGCCAGCTCTGACCTTTCTCTTCTGGCCTGTGCAGAAATGTTTCTAAGGAACTAAGGACAGAAGCAACTAAGAGGCAAAACCCTGCACGCTGGACACATTTTTTTCAAATCAAACATTGTTTTTGGAAAGAGGGACATCAGTTCCATCCAACTACATTTACGATTTGAGTAGTTTTATAAGGCTGAATCAGAAAGTCTTTTCTTTGACCTAACTTGAATTTAAAACTAATTTTGCCTGAGGAAAGTCTGAATATAAACCAATGAGAGATTTTAAAATGTGACCTAAAATTTTGAACAAATAGCTGACCTTTGATCTGTTCCTAGATTACCCAAGGTTTACGGTCATCCTATGTTCCACTGGAAGGGTCATTTCCTCCAGGACTTACATCCAGTCATCTGACTTGTGACCTCTTGGATAGATTTATGACCTTGTAAGGTCAGACTTTAACTCCTTGTAGACTGTTAAATTGCAAAGAGGACATTGTATGTCACCAGAAAAGCAATTTTCTCCAGAATGGTAATACGATTTTGGGACTGACCTTTAATTCCAGTGTCACAAGACACTACTGATTTCCAAACAATATTAAGAATTTGTAGTTATCCCCACCTTTTCTTAATTTAAAAATAAGTAGATATATACATTGAAGATACGAAAGTTTTTGCCAGTATTTGCAAACTTGTTGAACAGAATATTGTCATCTACCTCCATGTCAAGGTATTTAAACAAAAGAGAGACTTGATTTTCAGCTCTGCTAAGTATTAGCATCTCCCGCTGATCTCAATAGGAACAGCAGAAATCCAACACCCCTCAAATTATGCCAGTAATGCATAACTCCAGAAATACATGCTTTCTTTATGGGTTTGTAGTCTCTGTAATTTTTTGGGGCAGGAGTCATCTCTTTTGGGCAGGAGTCATCAGTGGATAGTAGAGTTTGACTTTGCTTTCTGATAACAACGAAAATAAATGCATTGAATAGATTGAATCCCCAGATACAGAGCTTTACTAGAATGAAAGAAAGAAAACACGAGATTTCTGTGGTTAAACATAAAATTCAATACACCAACACAACAGCATTTTCAACAGAAATCAAAATTAAGCGCCATAAACATGAGTTTTCTAAAGACCTCCATTTCCAAGCTAAGAATCAAACCCAAGAACTAGATTTATTGAGAAACTTCCTCCAAACCTTGGGTGAAAACATGAAGTAGCTCTCTTTAGAAGGAGGCCCCTTGGATGTCAATCCCCAGATGACATTTGCCCAGCCACCTGTGTAACAGCCTGAGAACTATTTGAGGAATTGTACTTATTTTTGTTTCTTTTGCCTGTCTTTCAGATCCCATGAGGCTACGAGCCTTCCGCTGTAACGGCCGCTCTTGCAACCCTCCGGTGGGAAACCTTGCAACAGGGAGGACCCCAGTCACTCTCACCACCTGTGGCCAGAACAGCACAGAACTGTACTGCTCCTACCCAGACCAGAATCTCCTCCATCAGGTCCCCCACGGCTGTGGGCAACCTCGCTGCACCAAATGCAACGCCAACCAGCCCGATAACTCCCATCTCCCTGCTGACATGACGGATGATTTCTTTGCAAATCCCATCTCCTGGTGGCAGTCTGCCCAAGGGGTACACAGGGAAGAAATCAGACTGGATTTTGAAACAGAATTCTACCTGACCCATGTCATCGCTGTGTTCAAGTCGCCTCGCCCAGCTGCGATGGTGTTGGAAAGATCGCAGGACTATGGGCTGACGTGGAGGCCCTACAAGTATTTCTCTGTCAACTGTACAGCGACTTTCGGGCTCCAGGATGATCTCACCGAGGAGGGCTCCATGTGCACTTCCAGGTACTCAGATGCAGTGCCCTGCACGAGAGGAGAGGTAAGCGGTAACCGAGCGTTGGACTAAGTTCAATGTCAAACAGCTGAAGTATGTGCTTGCAGAGATACTGGGCAGATAAATTAAGAAAGGTAGCCCACCCCCAGAGACTTTGTGTTAGAAAAACAAAGGGGAAGAAGAAATTATGTAACACTGAAAATTAATGGAAATGTTTTAACAAATTTATTTTATGAGAGTTGCCCAGGATGGGATTAACACTGCCTAATTCTAGCTTGCAGATGCCAATAACTGAACTAGAATTCCCACAAAATAAATGCAGGGAAACACACATTTGTAGAGTCTAATTTATCCAAACTATTTTCCTGCTTTAGGATGACATGGACTGCAAGGTCTTTCTTTTTCTTCTCCATAGAGAAAGTCCTAGATGATTGGATGACTTTTAAATACATCTTTCCCAAAATTTAATGTAATTTTTCTTGCTGGGGGTGACAGTTCTGACTGTATCGAGCCACCAGCTCCAGAAATTAAACCATTTAAAAACAGGACATGGAAGTAAGCAGCCAAGTTTCACTTGGTATGAATATTCTGATGTGCTATTAAACATATGCAGAAGGCTTTCTTTTAAAATACATGTACAATTGCTCTGATAAATTCCTCTGACAAGTAGTGGGATACTTAGTTTAGTTCTAAACCTCTTCATTCATCAATCTTGAAACAGTTTAGATAGGACAGACAGTAAATATATTGGTGTTGTTCTGTAGAGGAGACATAAAGGCACAAAGGGAGATTATACGACATTCTTACGGTCACAACAGAAGCCGGAGTCCTTTCACTTCCTTCTCTCTTGGAGAAGTCACAATCCTCTTGGTTTCCCTGTCTGGAAATGATCACACAGGTTTGGCAGTAATACTTTGCTGCAAATTAAGCTCAGGTGTGAGGTGAATGGTCCAGATAGGCTTCAAAAGCACAGTCATCTCAGCAGTGTGCTTCAAAATGCACTTGAGAAGAAGGAAACTAGTTTACTATACCCAGGATAGGGAAACAGCAGCAAGGAGAGACTGCGTTCATCCCAGTACAACAGGCTGGGAAACATCTCCAGATATTAGAAATCTGGAGCAGATCAGCTGACTGCTAAACTGTCTTGTTCCTGGAGCAGTGAGTTCCTGCCGGTCAGTTATCATGATACGTTTAAGTCAAATACACCCAAATGACATTGGTAGAGAGTTTATAGCTTGCCACGTCAATACAGAGTCTAGGCTACCAGATATAATTTTCCACTCTTGTGTGCCTTCCAATCAAAAATCTGGAAGTACTTTGCAAGATCCATTTTAATGATCTTCAGCACACATAGAAGGGTCCTGTTGCCATTTCACAGATGGGGAGAGAGCAGCACAGAAAGGTGGAGTGTTTGGTGGTGAAACAGGACAGTTCTGGCCGAGTAAGGAACAGAATAACAGCGTCTGAGGCAAATTCCCTGGCCTTAAATGCAAACCAACTCTACCTTCTCCAGAGCAGTATCCCCTCTAGCCTGCACTGTGTTGGCTTTTGTGCTTACTTAACCTTAGGGAATATCGTTAAGACCATGTGTTGCTGCTACAAGAAATCTGAGGAGTGGAAGGCAGCAAATCAAAGAAGAAGACATTCATCCAACACAAGCCTTTGTGACCACAGGTGTCAAACTGATTCTGTCAGCTTGGGCAGCAACTACACCAACATGAATATGGGTATGCTTCATCGATCTGCACTGTGGCTAGAAAATAGTAAGAACGATCATATATTTACAGGTCATACCCTTGCAGATGCCAAATACTTTCATGAGCTGTTAGATGAGTTGAATAGATGCAGAGGTCACAGGGAGCTGAAGCTTTAGAGCAGCACACAGGAGCCTGGCACCTTAACACTGAGCAGGACAAATTCTCATTCACAGCATGTTAACCCAAAAGGATCCTGAAGTTCTGGAGAGGCTTTACAGAGACCTCTTAATCTATCCCTGACATGTCACTATGGCAAGGTGCAAAAGCAATAAGCATTTCTCTGCTTATACCCCCTGCTCAGTGACAATCCTCCACTAGCGTATCTGAAGTCCTGATGGCCTGTTAAGTACCCAGTGTTTTGCCTATTGACTTCTATCATTGTGAGAAATTATATATGAAATGGGAAACAAGTGCTTCTAATCTTTATCCTGTTCTTAAGGGAGAAATTTCTTAACTACTCCTAAGGGAGAAGAGTTACTGCTATGCTCATCAGCTTCAGTATGCCAGCCTCCAACATTACACCATGAACAGAAACAGCTCCACCTTTGGAGTTGTAAATGCACCTACAGGCAGCACTTGAATGGGGTCTTATGGGTCAGCTGAGATTTTTTTACCTACTTGTCCATCCGTCTGTTTTCCTGATTTACAAAACCCTGTGCTGTATAGTCATGGAGCCTAACATGAGCGTCCAGGTCAGCTACCGTAAATGAAAGCTCTGGTCCAAACAAAAGGAGAAGTTACCACAATGATGCATCAGACACCAGCGTGACCTACAGTTCAAACATCATACGGGGGAGACAGGGACCGAAATGTTTCAACCTGTGTCCTGACAGCACGTGCACCCAAGCATCTGAGAGACTAGGAGCACGTCTTTAATAAACTGGGATATCAGGAAATGGAAGCAAATGTTCTCCTCCATTAAAGATGATGTTTGCATGGAAGGAAGACATTAGCGTGCAAAGTGGGGTAGAACACTGACCTGCTTATGACCACCAGACCCAAAAGGAGACCCTTCCCCTGTTGGGTCTAGCTAGTGGAAGGGAGTTTTGAATCAAGGCTGGTTCATTTACGTGAGTGTCTGTGTGACAGATGACACCAATGAAGTGTGATATAATAAACCCATTACTGGAATTCACTGGAGGCTGGAAGAATTGTGTATGCCTGAATTAAGGAACCGGTTTCTATGGCAACATGTTAAGTGTGCCTTGCATAGATCTGTTTCACTCTCCATTTTGCATCCTCTGGTGACCTCTTTAGGGACAGAAGTCCCCAGCAGTGCCTTTAGTTGAAGATGAGTTTTGTAGCTAAAAGACTTTGAATCACTCTTCTAAATACACTCTGTGAATGTCAGATCAAGACACGCTGTGATGGGATGCAGTTCTGTCGCCTTCAAAAGCCACCGGGTTGTTCAGACAGAAGTCACAGGCAGCCCTACGGAAGGGAACCCTTCGCTGACACTGAAGACCTTTGCTGCCCTTCTCCATCTCCAGGGACAGCCTGAGCAACAGTTCTGGCAGAAGGGGACCACCTGCACACAAACACCAAATGGGGCCAGGGCCAGGGCTCTGTGTGGAACGTATGTCATCCTGTTCCAAGGACCTGCATTGCTTGCTGTCTTTTCTCAGGCTTTTATTTTATTGTGTTGTGCCAAACCTTCTGGTAAACAGAGGATCCCCAAACACACATACCTCATTACGTGGCAACATCAATAATTCAAGAGGTCACCACTGAGGCTTCAGTGGCTTCTTAAAGGTCTGATCTCATATGGCAGAGGGGTCACTAGAAAAGAAACATGCTCAGCACAGCAGNAGTCTAGGCTACCAGATATAATTTTCCACTCTTGTGTGCCTTCCAATCAAAAATCTGGAAGTACTTTGCAAGATCCATTTTAATGATCTTCAGCACACATAGAAGGGTCCTGTTGCCATTTCACAGATGGGGAGAGAGCAGCACAGAAAGGTGGAGTGTTTGGTGGTGAAACAGGACAGTTCTGGCCGAGTAAGGAACAGAATAACAGCGTCTGAGGCAAATTCCTTGGCCTTAAATGCAAACCAACTCTACCTTCTCCAGAGCAGTATCCCCTCTAGCCTGCACTGTGTTGGCTTTTGTGCTTACTTAACCTTAGGGAATATCGTTAAGACCATGTGTTGCTGCTACAAGAAATCTGAGGAGTGGAAGGCAGCAAATCAAAGAAGAAGACATTCATCCAACACAAGCCTTTGTGACCACAGGTGTCAAACTGATTCTGTCAGCTTGGGCAGCAACTACACCAACATGAATATGGGTATGCTTCATCGATCTGCACTGTGGCTAGAAAATAGTAAGAACGATCATATATTTACAGGTCATACCCTTGCAGATGCCAAATACTTTCATGAGCTGTTAGATGAGTTGAATAGATGCAGAGGTCACAGGGAGCTGAAGCTTTAGAGCAGCACACAGGAGCCTGGCACCTTAACACTGAGCAGGACAAATTCTCATTCACAGCATGTTAACCCAAAAGGATCCTGAAGTTCTGGAGAGGCTTTACAGAGACCTCTTAATCTATCCCTGACATGTCACTATGGCAAGGTGCAAAAGCAATAAGCATTTCTCTGCTTATACCCCCTGCTCAGTGACAATCCTCCACTAGCGTATCTGAAGTCCTGATGGCCTGTTAAGTACCCAGTGTTTTGCCTATTGACTTCTATCATTGTGAGAAATTATATATGAAATGGGAAACAAGTGCTTCTAATCTTTATCCTGTTCTTAAGGGAGAAATTTCTTAACTACTCCTAAGAGAGAAGAGTTACTGCTATGCTCATCAGCTTCAGTATGCCAGCCTCCAACATTACATCATGAACAGAAACAGCTCCACCTTTGGAGTTGTAAATGCACCTACAGGCAGCACTTGAATGGGGTCTTATGGATCAGCTGAGACTTTTTTACCTACTTGTCCATCCGTCTGTTTTCCTGATTTACAAAACCCCATGCTATATAGTCATGGAGCCTAACATGAGTGTTCAGGTCAGCTAACATAAATGAAAGCTCTGGTCCGAACAAAAGGAGAAGTCACCACAGTGTTGTATCAGACACCAGTGTGACCTACAGTTCAAACATCATACGGGGGAAACAGGGACCGAAATGTTTCAACCTGCATCCTGACAGCACGTGCACCCAAGCATCTGAGAGACTAGGAGCACGTCTTTAATAAACTGGGATATCGGGAAATGAAAACAAATGTTCTCCTCCATTAAAGATGATGTCTGCATCATAAGGAAGACGTTAGCGTGCAAAGTGGGGTAGAACACTGACATGCCTACGACCACCAGACCCAAAAGGAGACCCTTCCCCTGTTGGGTCTAGCTAGTGGAAGGGAGTTTTGAATCAAGGCTGGTTCATTTACGTGAGTGTCTGTGTGACAGATGACACCAATGAAGTGTGATATAATAAACCCATTACTGGAATTCACTGGAGGCTGGAAGAATTGTGTATGCCTGAATTAAGGAACTGGTTTCTATGGCAACATGTTAAGTGTGCCTTGTGCAGAAGATCTGTTTCACTCTCCATTTTGCATCCTGTGGTGACCTCTTTAGGGACAGAAGTCCCCAGCAGTGCCTTTAGTTGAAGATGAGTTTTGTAGCTAAAAGACTTTGAATCACTCTTCTAAATACACTCTGTGAATGTCAGATCAAGACACGCTGTGATGGGATGCAGTTCTGTCTCCTTCAAAAGCCACCGGGTTGTTCAGACAGAAGTCACAGCCAGCCCTACGGAAGGGAACCCTTCGCTGACACTGAAGACCTTTGCTGCCCTTCTCCATCTCCAGGGACACCCTGAGCAACAGTTCTGGCAGAAGGGGACCACCTGCACACAGACACCAAATGGGGCCAGGGCCAGGGCTCTGTGTGGAACGTATGTCATCCTGTTCCAAGGACCTGCATTGCTTGCTGTCTTTCCTCAGGCTTTTATTTTACTGCGTTGTGCCAAACCTTCTGATAAACAGAGGATCCCCAAACACACATACCTCATTACGTGGCAACATCAATAATTCAAGAGGTCACCACTGAGGCTTCAGTGGCTTCTTAAAGGTCTGATCTCATATGGCAGAGGGGTCACTAGAAAAGAAACATGCTCAGCACAGCAGCAGGTTGAATTCTGAGCAGCTAAGAGGCAAAGGCAGGGTCTTACACTGCAGTGAATTGTCCAACAGTCCTCAGGGCTAGCCTCTCAAAGTTGCATGATGTTCAGGTTATTCCGACTTCCCGCTGGAAAGGATTCCAGGAGGGATTAGTCACTAGTGGAGGTAAGTGCCGGAATGTTATGACTAGGGCTGTCTGTTCAGCATTTCGTTTAACTTGAACTGTAAAGGAGATAAAATGCAGAGGCAAGTTGAGAGGAAGCAGTTAACACCAGCAGTGTAAACAAGCAGATAGCACTGCCAGGCCCTGCTCCCTGGAGGAAGAATTAAGGGGCTCAAGGATTTGTCTCTGAAGGGAATTTGAACTGACATGAGACCAGCCCAGCATTCCCATCCCTGGCAAGTGACCTTCAGGAGGGCACCAAGTGTCCTACTCTGACCGGGTTTGCAATGAGCCATTTCAGAGACGTTTG
The DNA here is from genome assembly GCA_013400615.1 of Syrrhaptes paradoxus. Taxonomy (NCBI): domain Eukaryota; kingdom Metazoa; phylum Chordata; class Aves; order Pterocliformes; family Pteroclidae; genus Syrrhaptes; species Syrrhaptes paradoxus. The sequence goes on from VZTO01011722.1 coordinate 38,112, forward strand.
GAAACGAATAAACCAGCCAGAAAGACACTGTCGGGTTTTTTTGAGTATTTCTTCTGCATTTCCTAAACATACAAGGCAGCAGATATCAAATGAATTTTTCTTCTCACCCTGTTTTATAAAAGCTTAGTGGCGTTGCAGCCGTGACTTTTTTCAAGTCTCAACTGTGAAAAAAGTCTTGTCTAAAGTATTATGAATCTTAGAGATTCACTGTTGTAATTTGCAGACTCCAGGCAAAACAACACTTACTGTTTGCTCTACGGTTGTCCACACATCCCTGTCGTGGTGAGACTACACACTTAGCTGAGTTTGTTCGTGTGTAAGGCTTCAGCCAAGATCTAGAGACGTAAGTGGCTCCACTTCTGAGCAATGGATGCTCTCCCATGAGAACGAAGCTTCGTTGACGTTGGTTGATTCAGCAGACAGAGTGAAATGAGTCTCCTCGTTCTCAGCCCAGCTCCTGGTTGGGTGTCTGCCACCCATTGCCACTTCAGGGCAAGTATCATTCCTCATAATGAAGAAGAACACTGAACTGTATGAGGGCATGGAAATGTTCTCCATCCTCACGTAAGGTGGTGATGTGTAGAAAGGAAGGAATTTTGCCCATTCCCTGTATACAGACTGGAAGCTGAAGGTTTTTTGTGCCCAACAGTGTGGATTTTGTACTCCAGCTACATTACCTGGCTTGATAAAAGAACCTGCTTCTGCTAACAAACCTTGCCTTTCTGCACAATGTAGAGATTTACATCCGCAGATAACCTGAACCTAAAGCATACATTTGGTAAGAGGAAGAGAAAAAGCCCTTCAGATTTGTCTGACTCTAACTTCAGCTGTGCAGTCTTTCCCCATCATCAGATTAGCAGCAACGCCAAAATGTCAATATTAATGCCACACTGACCAGATTACTGGAATAACCTCAAAGCAAGCGCAAATTGAAGGGATGTTGACTCTTTCTGGTTTGCAAAATACAGACTGAATTCGAGATGCCGCTGTCTTGAGAGTAGTTGGGTTTACCCAGAGACATTTAAAAATCAAATGCTCAATTGTTTCTTTAACAAAAACTATCATATTCTGTACTGACTTATAAGTTTTCCTCTCTGGAAGGACAGAAAAGCAGTGGGTCTTGACTAAAAAGTCCTGTTCCATGAATTGTCCTCTAATAGCTAAGAGAATCGCTGGACTTTCTTCTGGTCTGAACAGTATTTCAAAGCAGGAAAAAGACTTTTGAGTAGAGACTAGGGTACCGCAAGAAGGAAGAATTCATTTTAGTCAAGTGGCTCCATCAAATAAATCAGAGGATATTTGCCACTGGGTAGGAAAAATTCTGAGACAGTTGTTTACTATTCCTTTAGGAACAAAATCAACTCACACGAAAATCTCTTAATGAAGAGGATTTAGGACTGATGAGAGTTTTTATTGCAGCTTCCTTCTGATAGGCCTAGTATAAGCACACCGACATTTCTGACCTCATTAACCTGATTGTGTGCAATGTGTTTAACATAGCTCAAGGATGATTTGTAATATCAAATTCTTGTTCAGCACAAGGATCTTCTTTTGTAGGAGGCCATGCGTTGGCACAACCCTCCATTTGTGACTCTCAGTCCTTGACCACGGGCTATGAGCTTGCAAGGGGGAACCTTTGTTGTGTCCACATCTTTTCTGACTAATACTGGCTAGAAGATCAGGTTAAGAAAACAGAATTATCTGCTGGAGAAGCAAAATAAATGGCAAGAAATCAAAAATCTGAGACATTGTCTCTGGAATGAAGGTGAACTCTTGAGTGGCAGTAAAACATCACCCCCTGTGAAGATGTGCCAACTTCTGTACAGCAAAACCAGTCCTCTAATGGTGGCTCTCTTTTTCAGCTTTGCACAGCATTCTCCAAACTTCCTTGCTCTTGGAAAGGTCAGGAGAGGACAGGGTAGTGACAATGTTTTGAGGTGCAGCTGATTGACTTTTGAAAATGAGAATGACAAATATGCGCTTGATAGCAGATATGCAGATAAGCATGAATGTCCTATTCAGCATTCAGCTCCAGAGTCAGCTCCTGATTGTAAGGGAAGCTCGGGACCTAGGATGTATTTCCACAGAGGGCTGAGACTGTAGAGGTGCTGAATACCCTCAGCTTTGACCGAGTTCAGTGGAAGTGGAAAGATTTCCAGGGTGTCCTTAAGTTGTCCATCCCTTAGCAGGCTTAATCACCATCAGATTTCGTTCTGCTGCTGTGCATATGCTGCTTTTATGAAAGCTGCATGCTGATGTTGGGTGAAATGATTTCAGAGCAGTCTGTTACAGGAAAAAAAAAAAAAAAAAGAACAGAGCTTGATACCAGATAGAGATTTAATTAGATGAGAAATAGCTTTACAGTGAACATCATGGGAAGCTCTTTTCAGAGCTTGTATCGTAATTATAGGAACACATTTCTTTTTCATTATACACTCCTCATGTCTTTTACATGAATATAACGGAAAACTGCAAATTTGCACGATATCTCTAGGAAATGAAAAAGGAATCATATTTCATACTGGCAGCTTGTCACAAGTGGGGTCCCCCAGGGCTTGATACTGAGCCCAATGCTGTTTAATATCTCCATAAGTGATCTGGGGATGGGATCAAGTGTGCCCTGATGAAATTTGCTGATGATAGCAAACTGAGTGGGGAAGTGGGTGCTTCAGAAGGGAGAGCCACCCTGCAGGAAGAGCTGGAAGAGTGGGCTAACAAGAACCTTATGAAATTCAACAGACAAGTGTAAGGTCTTGCACCTGGGAAAACATAATCCAGGAGTGCAGCACAGACTGAGATCTACCCAGCTGGGCAGCAGCTCTGTGGAAAGGGACCTGGGGGTCCTGGTGGACAAGCTCAATACAAGTGAACACTGTGCTACTGCAGCAAAGAAAGCCAACAGGATGCTGGGTTGCATCAACAAGGGCATCCCCAGCAGAGATAGAGAAGTCATTGTCCCACCCTACTTGTTGTTGTCTACATTGTGCTTTTGCCAAGAAAGGTTGGACCAGATGATCCTTGAAGTCCCTTCCAACTTGGTATTCTATGGTTCTATGATTCTGCATTTCTGCCAAAGGCAGAAGTCCAATGTCTATCTGTACAGAAGGAATCTGCTACCTAGGCTTCAGAAACACAAACCTTGTGAACTCCAAAAAGAAATACATGTAACAGTGAAAAGATGGAGTGTCTGTTCCCACAGCTCATGACTCTAGTAGTTCACTAATAGATCCACTTCTAATCTAATCTTTAAAACATTTATGCAGAAATGTTTGAGGTGGCAAAACTGTCATCTTTTACCTATTATTATTAAAATCTGTATTTACTGAACCTCCATCTCTATGGATTCAAAGAGAATTTTACAGATCACCACCAATCTCCTAATTTAGGATTCGTTTTTTCTTAGGGAACCATAAATCCAAATATAGGCATTTAAAATATAATTACATATTTTTAGTACAGAAAAAAAGCTTAGTTGTTCTTTTGCTTTTTGGGTTTTTTTGGTTTTTAGGTAATGTAAGGACAGATACCAAATCAATTTTTAAAATTTATCCCACTTTACAATTATTTGAATCAATACACATCGTAGACTAATCAGCATAATTTATGGATTGTAACATATTGCTCTCAACAGTAGAGTAACACATATGTTAAGGAAGATCTAATGAATGGCAGTTTAATGTGAGAAGAAACATCCAATCAAATATTAAAATGAGCCAAGAGATGCGGATTACATTATATTCTTTCTTGTGCTCAAGGGTTAAAACCACCAGTATTTCAAGGAGCATGTGTCCTCCAGAAAGGGAGAGAGAAGAAAATTTCATTTTCCAGTTTTATGTAGATATTAAATAATGCTGCTGAACTGATTTAAGTACTAATTAAACGGTGCTACCTCTATGCAAAATAAAGCTCACCTAAACCTCCTTATATTAACACAGCATATCTGCTTTGATGATACAAATTGTCTTTGTTTAAGTAATTCCTCATTATCTATGATTTTGACAAAGTTAGGGAACGCTAATTCCTTGGTGGCTGTTGAATCCAAGAGGAACATATAAATGCCACTCCCAAAAGACTTCACTTGTGTTATGTCACCCAAATCAGATCTTTAACACTTAACAAGTCTTGCTTTGGGAGAGATGAGGACAAATAAATCAAGTCTCACCACTGAGCTTATTCCAGACAGAATAATATCATGAATTAATCATACAAGCAAACTCTTGTAGCTCAACTGGAATGGAAATCGGCTCTTTCTTAAAAGGATGCCACAGTCCCAATGGGACATCCAAGCTATTGACATCTCTACTCACAAATAACGTTCAGAGTTCTAAGGGGATATGGAAAATGCCGAAGCAACTCCCCTTAAGGCCAGAAATGAAAATATTTGGAAAACAATAAACCCACAGGGAACTCAACCTTTTTTCCAAGCTGTCAAGCAAAGAACCAAAAGCCAATACAGCTTTGTGAAAGCAAATGGCCCTGTGCTGAGAGAAGAGCACCCAACAGCTGTTCTTCTGCCTAAAGAACTCAGTGCTATCTGGATGCCAATTAAGACATGGGGAGGATGGATAATTGTTTGGAGATCCCAAAACATGAATCCACATCTTTAAACTTACCATACTGTATATAAAATAGGTTTCTAGGAGTGCACTCCAATACACAAGATTTCCTTCACTGTTGACATAGCACAATGCAAGACCATTGTCATCAAGCAGAAGTGTAATGCCAGGGACATAGAGTAAAAATAAACACTTTGGCCATTATCTAGTCATTTATTTCAGAAAGGCCCAGGAAAAAGTCTGTTCTTCACCTCATTCACCCATCCTCTCTGTCTCCCGTAGGGAGATCCATAGCGGTTCACAACTGGGATCTCTGGGGCACTGTGACGTTGAGCCTCTTGCTCAGCCTTGTGTAAGGAGGTCACTGGCAGGACCAGTGCAGATCTTGCAGAAGCTAATGACATACTGATTATCTTTTTTTAGATGTCCTGTCCTGGAGCAAAGCACCTCTGGCATTTATGTTCTCAAGCCAGGGATCTGTCAGGTCTGGGGAGCTATCCTGGAAGGAGAGACCATTGTTACTGAGCACAGGTGTTAGAGAAGCCATAGACAAGAAAGCGAAATGTGAGAACAGAGCTTATAAAAACCAGTAACTGAACAGACTGCTTTACCCTTGGTTCCTCTGTTTTATGACAATTTAAAACAGTTTCACAAGGACTCGTAACCGTTAATATCCCAGTAGTTAATTTTTAATCCTGCTTTGAGATCTCTGAACTTAGCAGGCCCTGCAGAACAACTCCATCCAGTTCATTGCCTTGGTCTTAAATTAACTGACCATGTGGGAGGAAGATGAGTGTGTCTGTACCTGACCAGGTGCTGAGGACTCTGAGAAACAGCTCCACCTCTGTGTGGTCCACAGGGGACTGGGAAGGAGAGAGGGTTCATCAAAACTGGTTTCCACTAAACAAATCTGGCCATCCTGGATTAGGGGAAGTGGACAGAGGAGTTCTGGTCTTTGTTCTGTGAATCCATCAACAGGGGAAATGCTGGGCACCTGGATGGAACAGAATGGACCATTTGCTTATGGTTCCATTGACCGGGGGAATGTAGACATTGGGGTGGAAAGGCCTGGGCAATTTTGTCATGGCTTCGTTGGTCAGAGGAATGTAGGCACCTGCATTGCACAGCCTGGGCAATCTGCCCGTAGCGCTATCAACCAAGGAAATACGGGCACCTCTGCTTTCACCAAACACGGCTCTTTGCAGCTTTGTAAGTAGCTGCCAGGATATGAGAACGGAATTGAAAGAAAAAAAGAACAGACCTGACCAAACAGAAAATGCTGCAGACAGGTGGGAAATGCTCCACTGCCCCTGTACTGGCAGGTGTAGCTCCGTGCGGAGCCTGGCAGCTGATCCTGTCTGTTTGAGGGGGTTTATCACCCCATGTGCCACCAACACCCAACAGAATTATCTTCCAGGCATGTACCACAAGCTCCTTTCTGGCTCCTGCAAACAAAAAGGAGCAAAAGTATTTGACACGCTGCAAGGATTTAAATTGGTCAGTTCACTAGAAAGAAGGAAAAAGAAAAACGCAGAGAGAGAGAAAGGGAATCCCTATGGAAACAAAGCTTTCACTCCACTGATGGAGTCAGTCAGAGAGACTCTGTCACCACTTATAGAGCAGGGCCAAAGAACCCTGAGGGCAAGTCCCTCTGCAATGACAGAAAAACTTCACCAGAGGAGAAAACAGCTCTGAAACTGGAGTTAGCACATCCACAGAGCACATCAGAGCCAGGGAACGAATGTAACCAGCTCTCTAGTTCACTGGCATGGACTGTGGTGCAGCCGTCCCTTGTCACCCTCTCCCCAAAAGCAGCAGAAACAAACACACCCCGAGAGATACAGAAGGGTAGAGCGGTGCCCGAGCTAAAATACAACATGTGCCTGTAGTCACAGTTAAGCACTGAATTAGAACTCAAAGCCAAGCTGTTAGTACTCTGGAGAACTATCAAACAGCACAAAAGCTGTGACAAGAGAGTCACAACCCGCAGACAGCCAGTAGGTACAAAGCACCTTTGGTCCTGCGAGCTCACCCCAGTGGAGCTACTTCTAACGAATAAACCATCTGGCTTTGTTTGAAGACAGGGTTCTCTCAATGCTTGCCCATGCCAAGCCAAGCTGTGTTTTCTCGCACACAGTTCCAGCTCACAGTCTGAGCAGTTTCCACTTCTCTCCCAGATCCCCTTAGTGCCTTAGTTTACCTGACTCTAGCACTCAAGCTAAAGCCATGTTCCTAAAATGCTTTGAGGAGTTCGGATGGCATTCATACTGCGTTTACACCAATAAACCTGGGATGTCTCTGAGTGACGCTGTTGTCACCTGGCTGCAGTAACCAGTGCTTGACCAGTTACCCCAGACTGGCTGAGAAGTGCCTGGGCTCAGTAACCCCAGGGAGAGGTGTTTAAACTATTTCCTATCTCACATCTGAGACGGGATGAAAGCAAAAACAGCGTCCCTCGCTGTGGCTTGGCCAGCTGTGATGTGCTGGGATCAGCCACAGACCCACAACTGCTTATTCAGAGTCTTCTAAACAGGAACTTTGACTTTTCCCTGAACATTGCCCCGGGTTGTTTGCTGTGCATACGGAGTCCTACATCTCTTCTTGCATGTGTATCTTCTTTCAGGTGATTTATCGTGCCTTGAGTCCAGCTAACAAGATCGAAGACCCCTACAGTCCTGAGGCTCAAGATCTCCTCAAGCTCACCAACCTCCGCCTCCTTCTGTTAAAGAGACAGGAATGCCCATGCCATAGCTCGGAATTGGTAGAGAAACCTCAGCGCTTTGCCCACTATGCTATTTATGACCTGATCATCCGGGGAAGCTGCTTTTGCAATGGGCATGCAGAGGAATGCCAGCTCGCCAACAGGACAGGAGTCATGGAGAACGTGGTGAGTTCCAGACATTCACTAACTGATTGAATTTGTCACCTGCTTGGGCTTCCTCGGCCGAACTGCACATTTTGTGTATGATCCTGTCCAAGCCTCCCTCAGCCTATCTAAAAAAAGGGGCAAAAATTAAACCTAAACCACTCTGGGAGAAGATTTCTTGTAACCCTTGCTGCAATTCCATGTGTATTAATCGCATTGCTAGAGATGGGTCCTTCTGAAAACGCTGGACCTCAAAATACCTGTGAATTGTGGAGGGGCTTTGTAATTGGGAGAGAGATCCTACCCCAAACAGAGTGAATGAAATCTCCTACCCATGTGCCTGCACAGAACCAAACTAATCTTTTTGATGCAAGGCTGCCCTGACCAGAATTGCAGCATCAGATCCCAAAGCTCAGATTTTCTGAGTTTGTGAGACACAAGCAGTTCTGTCACACTCAGGGTTCCAGTGTTTACTTTTAGGTTTTCAGCTTTCTGTGTTTTTGTTGCTTTCACTACAGAGACAGCAGTGTTCAGGATTTGAAAATAATTTCCACTCCGCCCCCTCTTTTATCCATTCAGCTTAAAATAAGTTAGAATTTTTTTTTTTAAATCCAAACCTTGTAGGAAGATTATTCCATAGTACTATGACTAGCCCCCCCCATTCAGTCTCTTAGCTGTGTTTGACCCTGGATGTGCAGAAGACGTGAGCTGTGTTCGTATGCACACTCAGAGGCTGTGATTCAGCGGGGATGACTGCTGTCTCCTTTTTGATTTAGCTGCAGGTATTATACAGAAGAACTGTAGTAACAGTCACAGGGAAAGGCTGGTAACCGAATATCCAGGTATATATACACACACGCGTTACAGACAGAATTCCCGTTGCTTTAAACTAGTCAACGGCTCCACTGGTTCCAGAAGGCTGTCTGTCTCTGTAATGGGCTTTGAAAACCAAAATAACCTTTAGAACTTTAGTCCCTGGTGCACTCTGACATAATAGACTCAAGAAATACATCCTCAGATGATTTCTGTCTCTTTAGATACATGGTACACTTGACATTTTGGTTTATTTTCTTCTGGAATGTGTATCCATTGTCTTCCTTTCAACTTTTCCAGGTTCAGAGGTAGATACGGTGAGATAATTAGGACTGTATGGGTTTCACAATATTTGCAAAATCATTTCTGAATCAATTCCATCTGTGATATAACTACAGTGTTGTAGCACCAGGTGATATGATCAGATTCAGTTTCCTATAGATATAGACTCACCCAAAACATAACTGTGCGGAGAAGAGCTGTTTGAAGAATGCATCCTCCCTATTGCAAACTGTTAAACACACACGTAGGGAAACCAAATAGACGCATAACATGCTAAACGAATACAGCTGGTAGAAGAATAAACAGTGCCCATCAGAAAAGGAAAACACAATATTGTGTATATTACTGGCACCACCATTGTAAACTATGACTGGATTCTTTTTTCCCACTAGTCACAAGGGAATGGAATCTTTCGAGCCATCAATGACTTCATGGGGCAGAAGGTGAAATAGTTTTGATGAGATGCACTTCGTGAGTGACTCACGTCCCAGGAGACAAGGGGGTGGATGCATCACATCATTCCCACAGGCACAGATATTAGCAAGTCTTTGCTTAAGCAGAGATTCAAATGCAGCAGGAAGTGAGAAAAGCCTTCCAGAGCTTTAACTACCTCTAGAATCCTAGACGAGGGCTGGGAAAGACCATAAGTGAGCTGGTCTGAGTCCTCGCGTGAAGGTATGATCAAGCAGACCTAAGCCATTCGCTAGTGAATGCTTGTTGAACTAGTTTTTGAAAATCTCTGACAAAGGAGATTCCATAGCAACCCTTAGCAGTTGGTCCCATTTTGACATTCTGAAAACTCCTCTCTAGTGCCTGCCCAGATAACCTCTGCTGCAAATTAAGGTGATTCCTTCCTCTCCCCCAATGATCATGGAGAGCAGTCGATCCTCATTCTGCAGATACGATTGGAAGGTTCTTACTGTATCCTTCTTTAGTTTTTGGTTTGGTTTTGTTGGGTTGTTTGGTTTTTTTTTCTTTTGCATTAACCAGAGAAATGTGAAGCCTTAGGTAGTCAAAATTTAAAATTTTACTCCCAGGTCATACAAGTCTGTAGTAAAGATGATCATGCTACTTTGCTCCTCTTTTCTGTGCTT